>RJWJ010002631.1:27499-97683 GCA_004363605.1 Indri indri | reverse complement strand
CTGTAACAAGCAACCGGATTTCCACCCATCAGATTAGAAGCAACATATTTGAGCTGTTACAAATGCCATTTGTGGACATGTGACAGCAGCAAGAAGTGGCATTCTCATGTAAAGATATAAACCACATAAAATAAGAAAAAATTTCAATATGAATATTCAAGCCTCTGCTTTTCAGGGTGCGTGTGTTTCCTGGGCTTTTCTTGTGTAGAAGAGGGATTGCAAGGAAGAAGAAAGAAGAGCAGATGAGGACAAAGGAAATGGAGATACTCACTGAGGAGGCTCCATTTGAAAGGAGTGTATGGTGTTTCCAGAACGGGTGGGCAAGATGAGACTTAGAGAATTTTTCCTGGAGTTGTGAATGTATTTATCATTCACTATTTTGAAAACCCTTTTATTTTGATATAATTATAGAGTCACAGGATGTCGCAAAGATTATACTGAGAAGTCTCCCTGTACCCTTTCCTTTACATTAATTTTTTTTTTTTAGAAATTGGGTCTGGAGTACAATGGCTATTCACAGGCACCGTCACTCACTATAGCCTCTAACTCCTGGCTTCAAGCAATCAAGCGATCTTCCTTTCTATTTTTGTTTGTTTGTCTTCATCTGGCTGTTTGAGAGGCTACTTGAAAGGGTTAAATTGCTTGGCTATTAGACAGGTGCTTTCTCTGACTGGGAGACCCAGCTGTGATTGGCCATGTAAAGGTTCAGCTTCTTAATGAGCCATGTTAAAAAATATATATATTAATTTAAAAAGCCCATCAGTCATCTTACAGCAAGTGTTACAGCAAGTGGTCCTGAGGACAAACTGAGCGGCACACAGGGAGTTGGAGAATCAAAGTTTATTTACTGGCAGGCTCAGAGGGGCCTCGCCACCAAATTCTGAGACTGCCTACCTGATTTTTCCCACTTTTATTAAGTTATGGTGGTCTGGGGGTAGGGTGTCAGGTGGTTAATGACCACCAGGTAGCAGGTTAGTTGATGTGTCAGATAATAGATTTAGTGTTATGCTGATGCACCAGGTAATAGATTAGTTGATGGGCCAGGTAATAGGTTAGTGTTATGCTGACGTGGGTCTTCTGTGAGGGGTGGGGGTCTCAGGTGGCTGATGTGCCAAGTAACAGATGGGGGGTTTTCCTTATCATTCCCTCCTTTGATGCCCTTATATCTCTACCATAGGGCATCATTTCCCAGTGGGTATAGTAAGTCAAACAAGCTGGCTTGCCCCTTGGGGCTATACAGGTTCAAATATCACCTATAATGGTCCCAGTCCAGTATTTCTTTCCCCTGCTGTGGCACACCTGAGCCTGACTATAACATGTCTTTGGCATGCAGGTGTGGACTGTGAAATCTCCCGTGGTCCAGAAGCCTCTAGTAATCCCATTAGTGGAGGGAATCCAGGTCCTAGCATAACAAGCCTCAGGGCAGGGTTTCCCTGCCATAGTTGTTAGGGTAAGTGCCCCAACCAGGAGGAGGGTAGGGACTGAGGCAGGAGTAGACACCCTATAATGAGCCAAAATACCACAGTTAGGGACATCCTCTGCAGTCTAGTCCAATCTCCTGGAGCTACTGCGAAGAGTCCAATCCCCAGTAAAGTCACTACAACCCCAATAAAGGCCAGGGCCAGTGGTTCCATTTACTCCTATTCAGTCCTGGCTGTGGCTGTCCTTGTTGGGAGATAGTTAAGCTGGATCTTTAGCAGGTTCTGCTGGTCCTGATGTGCAGTCCAGAGATCAACTTCGTTGTCTGGTTCAGCCTTTTTCACCCGAGAGTGATGGATCCATGGTGTGATACCTGCAACTTTAACAGCAGTGGAAGTAACTAATATCACAGTATGGGGACCCTTCTAGGTGGGCTCTAGGGTGTTCTTTTCCAGTCCTTTACCCAGACTGGATCCACAGGTTGGTGGGGATAGACAGGGAGACCCAGGGTGATAGGGGTTTTTTCTAGGACCGTGTGGTGGATATGGTGGATAGTTTTGGTTAAGGCTTGGAGGTGTGTGTTTATATTCAATTCCTCTAGTTGTCGAATGTCTCCCCTTAATCTCCTGATGAGTGGGGGAGGTCCACTGAACAGGATTTCAAAGGGTGAATATCCTGTGGGGCCTGGTGCGCACCTGACTCTGAACAGGGCTAGGCTTAGCATGTCTTCCCAGGGTAATTGTGTTTCCTGACATAGCTTCACTAGAGTGGTCTTGAGGGTCCGGTTCATGCATTCTACTTTCCCTGAGCTCTGTGGCCTGTAGGCTGTATGTAGTTTCCATTTGATTCCTGGTGCCTTGGTGAGGGTTTGCATGACCTCTGCAGTGAAGCTTGCTCCGTTGTCACTGCCGAAGGAGAGTGGCAGACTGTACCTGGGGATGATTTCTCTCAGTAGACGCTTTGCCACTTCTCTAGCCTTTTCGGTCCGGGTAGGGACTGCCTCAACTCAGCCTGAGAAGGTGCGCATCACTACCAGCAGGTATTTATAGCCCCGACATGGTTTTACTTCTGTGAAATCAACTTCCACATCCTTGAACAGAGAGGCTCTGGTGTACTGAGTTCCTGGGGTGGGTCGTGGTCTCACCGCTGCATTGTTTTTAGCGCAGGTCTGGCAGCGGGCACTGACTGCTGCAGCGATGGACGAAGTTTGGCGATGTAATAGTAGTACTGGGTGAGTAGCTGCGTGAGGGTTGTTTTCCCTAAGTGAGTGAGGTTGTGATGTTGGGAGACAATAGAGTATGCTAATTTATTGGGGATAAAGATGTTATGGTTCTGTAGGTGCCACCAACCATCTGAGTCCTTCTTGGCCTTCTCCTGCTCTGCCCACTGGTTCTCTTCTGGAGCATATTTTGGTTCTTCAGGCCACTCGGGTGCCAACAAGATTTGGCATTGGGTTGGAGTGTTGTCCTCTGAACATTCTTGGGTGGCTGCAATTTTGGCTGCTTGGTCTGCCAGGCGATTGCCGGTGGCAATTGGATCTGTGCCCTTTTGGTGCCCTCAAGAGTGGATGACCGAAATTTCTTTTGGCTCCCAAACTGCCCCCAGCAGTTGGAGGATTTCATCCCTATTTTCAATCTCCTTTCCACCTGCAGTCAGCAGTCCCCTCTCCCTGTACATTGCCCCATGGATATGTATTGTGGCAAAGGCATATTTAGAGTCTGTGTATATGTTTGCCTTCTTACCCTGGGCATGCCTGAGGGCTTGGATGAGGGCCCATAGCTCCACCCTTTGTGCTGACCACCCTTGGGGCAAGGGAGCTGACATGATGACCTCATTAACTGTGACTGCGAAGCCCGCCAGTCATTTCCCATTCTGGATAAAACTACCGCCATCTGTGTAGAGTTCAACGTCCCCATTAGAGGACTATCTCTCATATCTGGCCGGCTGGCATAGACCTCCTCTACCGCCTCGGTGCAATGATGGTGCGGGGGCCCTGGCTCGGTGGGTAGGAGGGTGGCGGGATTCAAGGTCTGCACAGTCACCAGGACAACTCGTGGATTTTCACATAGCAGTCCTTGGTATTGCGCTAACCGGTTGCTTGAGAGCCACCAGTGCCCTGCGGTGTTCATTAGAGATATTACTGTATGAGGGACTCGGACATGGAGGTTCTGCCCCAGTGTGAGTTTGTCTGTTTCCTTGACTAGCAGGATGGTGGCTGCTAGTGCACGGGGGCAAGGCGGCCATCCTGCCACTACCGGGTCCAATTGTTTTGACAAGTAAGCCACTGGTCTCTGCCACGGGCCCACAGTTTGAGTCAAAACCCCCAGAGCAACTTGTTTCTTCTCGTGGACAAACAGGTTAAAGTCTTTGGTGAGGTCCGGTATCCCTAGTGTGGGGGTTCTTTTTAGTAAGTCTTTTATTTCCTGGAAAGCCCTTTCCTGACTCTTGACCCATTCCAATTCTTTGTTTTCAGGCCCGCGTAGGGCCTCATACAGAGGTTTGGCCTTTAGGGAGTAACCTGGGATCCAGATGCGGCAGAATCCAGCCGCGCCGAGGAATTCTCTGAGTTGTCTCCGACTGGTCGCCCTGGGAACTGTACAGATGCTGTGCTTCGCTCATGTCCCAGTGTCCGGCGCCCCTGAGTGATGTGGAAACCAAGGTACTTCCCCTGTTGCCTGCAGGTCTGTGCCTTTTTTCCAGACTTTGTATCCTTGGCAGTGGGCAATCGGCGCAGGCACCAGGTTCCCAGGTGGCAGCCTCCTCTGGTTGGGCTTGCTAGCAGGAGGTCATAGACGTACTGTAGAAGTGTGCAGCAGGTTTCTTCTCACGGAAAGGAGATGAGGTCAGTGGCCAGAGCCTCCCCCAATAGAGTTGGTGAATGTTTAAATCCCTGTGGTAGTCGCGTCCAGGTCAGCTGGGTTTTCCTTCTAGTCTGAGGATCCTCCCATTCAAAGGTGAACAGGGGCTGGCTCTTCAGAGTGAGCCACATGCAGAAGAAAGCATTCTTTAAGTCCAGGCAGGAGAACCAGGCAGCATCAGGAGGAATGAGGCCCAGGAGGGTGTATGGATTTGGTACCACTGGGTCGAGAGTCACTGTAGATCATTAATCAGTCTCAGGTCTTGGACAGGGTGGTATCCACCTCCATTGGGCTTTTTGACTGGCAGGAGGGGAGCGTTCCATGGGCATTGGCACTCCACCAAAATCCCTTCCCGCTTAAGCCTATCGATGTGTTCCTGAATTCCCTCTCGAGCCTCCTTAGGGATGGGGTACTGTCGTCTCCTGGTCAGTTGTGCTCCCGGTTTCATCTCAATCACCAGGGGTGCATGTTGGTGTGCAAGACCGGGGGGAGGGGGGTTGTCCTCCACCCAGACAAATGGAAAATCCTGCCATAAGTCAGGCAGGTTCTCTTCCTCTTTGGCCTTGTTGTATAGCTTCCATTCCAATTCCTGGGGCAGGGTGACTGCCATTATGAGAGTCTCTGGGGCCCTGAGCGTGAGGCTTGCAGTCCCTTCGGAGTGGAAGGTGATCTGGGCTTCCAGTTTGCTCAGGAGATCTCGACCTCGGAGGGGAATGGGGCAGTCTGGTATGTATAGGAATTCATGTCTTATCTGGTGACCCCCCCATCTGGCATATTCGGGATTGGCAGACGGGTCGAGCTACTCGAGCTCCAGTGGCTCCCACAATAGTGGTTTCCCACTTTGTAAGTGGAGCCACTGGGGTTATTACCCCCAAGTGTTCTGCTCCAGTGTCCACCATGAATGTTATTGGTTGGCCTCCCACTTCCATTACGACCATGGGCTCCTGGGGGCCAAGAGTCAGGGAACCCGGTCGGTCCTATTCCAAGTCGATCCCAGTGAGACCGATGAGGTCCTGGGTCTCTGGCTCCTGCTGGAAGCCCCTGGGCAGGTTCCTGTTTGGCCGTGGGTGGTTTCTTTTGTTGGGGCATTCATGCTTCCAGTGACCAAACTCCTTACAATAGGTGCACTAGTCAGGCTTCAGGGTCCCTCATCTCCTGGGTCCTCCTTCCTGTAGGGGGCCAGGTTTCTTGGCTGGGTCAGGTCTTCTGAGGGCAGCGGCCAGAAGAGCAGCTTTCTGCTTCATTCTCTTGTCATTCTCCCTCTGGGCGGTCTGGTCTTGATTAACGTAGACCTTCTGGGCCACTTCCATCAGCTGCATGATGTTCATTCCTGCAAACCCATCAAGTTTCTGGAGTTTCCATCGGATATCAGTATAGGACTGCCCAACAAATGTGGCATTCACCACCCGCTGATTTTCAGCTGCCTCTGGGTCGAAAGGTGTGTAGACCTGGTTGGCCTCACAAAGGTACTCGTAGAATTCGCTTGGTGATTCCTCCAGCATCTGGGTGATCAGAGCGACTTTGTTTATGCTGGTTGGTTTTCTGGCTCCCTCCCAGACCCCATGGAAGAGAGCTTCCCGATACCTTCCAAGTTCCTCTCGTCTACTTGGGGAGTTGAAATCCCAATCCTGGCTGTTCTCGGGTGCTGCACTCTGTGCCCACTGCTCCATGTCCAGGGTCCCTGCTGGAGCCTGGTCCTGGAGCCACCTCTGAGTCCCAGCTACAATCTGGCATCATTCTTCTGTGTTAAAAAGTGTCAGAAGGAGCTGGCAGCAGTCTTCCCAAGTGGGATAGTGGGTCTGAAAGATGGATTCAAGGAGGCCAAGGAGGGCCTGGCCAAGGAGGGCCAGTTCAGGTCAGTGGTGGAGAAGGGCTGGTAGTACAGGACTGGGTGACCTGGCTGAATGGACCCATCTACCATAACCTGCATCAGACCTCACACCTCACGCAGGGGCATCTGGAGGGCTGAATTTGGGGCCTAAGCTGACCTTTCAGACAGGCAGAGGCTACACATTCCTGCCCTGGGAATTCCTGCACTCAGGAGGTGATCAAGCTCCTCTTCCGCCGTCTGATGGGCCTCACTCTGGTGGGTCCCTGGACCTTACCTGGTCCAATGCCTCCAGACCTGATTTGACTTGTCCTTCCCTCTGGTGTGTCCGGGCGAGTTCGGGACCGCACGGCCTGCGGGAGCTCTTGGGGAGTGAAGATATTCCGCAAAATGGTAGTTGGCCCTGGTTCGCTTCTGTTATTGAGGTCCCGCCAGTCACACCCATCCCCGAACTGGTGGCTTCAAGGGGCCAGAGTGGTCGGTTTTCCCAGTCAGGGAACCAAAATGTTACAGCAAGTGTTATAGCAAGTGGTCTCGAGGACAAACCGAGCAGCACATGGAGAGTCGGAGAATCAAAATGTATTCGCTGGCAGGCTCAGAGGGGCCTCGCCACCAAATTCTGAGAGCTGTCTACCTGATTTTTCCCACTTTTATTAAGTTGGGGTGGTCTGGGGGGTGGGGTGTCAGGTGGTTAATGCCTGCCAGGTAATAGGTTAGTTGATGTGTCAGATAATAGATTTAGTGTTATGCTGATGTGCCAGGTAATAGATTAGTTGATGGGCCAGGTAATAGGTTAGTATTACGGTTATGCGGGTCTTCCGTGAGGGGTGAGGGTCTCAGTGGCTGGTGTGCCAATTAACAGATGGGGTTTTCCTTATCAGTCGAAATATATTTCATGTGCACAGAGCCCTGAAAAACCTGAATAGATTCTGAGAAAAATCTATGTATTGCCCTTCAATGATGGATGTCAATAATTATGATCACAAATCACACAAAGGTTTATGATCTCTGTTTAAGGAAGCAAGTCTACAGCCCAAACCGGAAACAACCCAAATGTCCATCAATAGGCAATCAGTTAAATAAATTATAGTACATTTATTCAAAGGAAGACTAAGCAGATATTAAAAATAATGAGGTATATGCGTATATATAGTCATGGAAAATGTCCAAGTTATGGTATTCAGTTTTTAAAAAATACTATAAAAAAACCAACATCTTTAATATAACCTCATCTTTGTGTGTGGATGTTTACAAGTGAGTCATCACGTATCTCCACTTTGTCTAGTTCAGAGGTCACTTTTTGTCATTTTACTTGATCTCAAAGTAGCATGTGATACAGTTAATCACTTTTCTTTCTTCAAATGCATTCTACTTTTGTCTCTGTGACATCGTGTTCCCTGGGTTTTCTTCCTGGTTCTTCCTGATCCATCTCTTCTCCTCACCCTCTCTGACTGAACCCTGTGAATGGAATGCCCTATGGCTGGGTGCTGGACGCTATTTATAACTTCTCTGGTTTTACTTTCTCCCTAGGTGATTTCATAGGGTCTCCTGGCTTTAAATACCATCCAAATTATATCTCCAACCCTGACCTTTTCTCCTTAGTTTCAGACTCATACTCAGATTTCTAATAGGTCTCACAAACTTCAAATGTCCAAATAGTATTCTGAGCTGTGTTAAGTAATAAGTGACTGAACACGAGAGTGACACTCAACTGAGGTTTATTAAGCCAACGTCTGAGGACGTGCCCAGGAAAAGTACCGACCACAAAGTGTCTGTGGACTGGGCTCTCCGCAGAAGGATTTGAGAATTCTGTATTTAAAGGGAAGGGTATACGGGAAAAAAACAAAACAAAACACGAAAGGTGGATGGGGTGAGCAGTGAGGCAAATGATTGCATTTAGGTGAAGCTCTATTTACTGCTCAGTAAATCTACGTTTTACATAAGATGGACTTTCAAGAAAAAGGGAGTATAGGAAATAGTCTATTTTGCAGTCTTCTAAGGGTGGGTGGAAGAGGGATGGAATTTATCTCTTCTGTGATCTGCCTCTGTTGATAAGCTTGTAATTGACATTCGGGAGTTTAGGCTACTGTCCTAAGGTTGTAATTAACATGCGCTTGTTTTATAGGGGGCTATATATCTTGAAAGGTTTTTAGGGCTGAAGGAAATCAGAAATATTTTGCCCCAAAATACATTTCTTTGACATATTTTGAGATAGCAGAAATAATGCTACAAAGCTGCCTTTGCGGGGGCCGGGGAGGGGGGGGGGGCGGCAATTTGCATCTGTAGAGAATCTCCATTAAATGCAGCCAGGTCCTGCATATACAATCCAGCAAAGATTAACTGAGAGTCTGACACCTTTAAAGGTCTGAACAGAAACATCTACTATCTATTCTTCTTGAGGGCTGTGACTGAGGCTTTTCTACATAAGGAGACCATCTTTACTAGCCAGGCTTCCTTTCTCCCTCCCATAACCCATCCACCAAAAACCTGCTTAGTCATCCTCCAAGCCCCTCCACTTTTTACAAAAAGCCTCTGACCTCTGAGGAGTTGAGCTTGGGGGAAGGTGGCAGTGCTGGCATGCCTCAGTTGCCAAGCCCCTTTCTCCCTTTGCCATAGTGAATTTTGGGGTCCCGAGATTTTTATTTTTCCTTCACACCTGTTGCCCTCCAAAATCTCTCTCCTCTCTCCCCGCTCCCAAGCGTCCCTGTATGAACTGGCCTTTGCCTCCTTTATTGTCTTTTGTCTTAACCCATTTCCCCCTCATTCACTCTGTTTCAGTAGGATACTCTCTTCTTTCATGGTCCTTAGACACACTGAGTTTATCCTTGACCCAGGACATCTGCATTTGCAGCTCCCTGCTCCTGGAATATTCTTCCTTCTGATTTTCACATGTCATTCAAATATCAATGTCACCTTTTCAGAGAGCCCTTCTCTGATCCCCGTATGTAAAGTTGTCTTCATCCCCCAATAGCTCTCTTTACCCTATTTTGTTTTATTCATAACACATTTTATTATCTGTCTCTCCACTGGAATAGAATCTCCATTAGAGTAGGGAGCCTATCTTGTTAATGCCTATAACCAGAGTCCCTTTCAACAGCTCTTGGCACCTAATAAATCTCAATTAATACTTACGTTTGCATAGAAATGAAGTTTGGAAGAATATATGCCAAACGGTTAACAGTGGTTAGCTCTGAGTGGAGAGTAATGTCGGGGGGGCGGGGGGGTAAGTTATGAATTCATGCTCACTTTCTACCAAGATATGTTTCAGTTAGTCTTAAATTATTTGAAATGAAATGTATAACTTTAATAATTAGAAAAATTAATAAACATATTTTAATTATAAAAATGATAGATAAAATTTTGATGCTCAAAATAAGCTATATTTATCTGGAAGATGCATATGTGTGGAATATTCTCTTTCTTAAGGATGTTAAGTAAGTAACATGTTACTATATGTTGTAAACTATCTATGATTTTGTAAAAGCATTGCATGAAGCAACAGAAATGTTTCACCCAGTTCTGTTTCTTCTGAACTTGATCATCGTTATCTCTCTGGCAAACCATTTAAATTGATTCTTCTTCAAAAGGTAAAAAAGATCAAATTAGTAGCTTGATAAATAACTTGAACTCGTTTTTCTTTAAATTATTATATTTTACACATTTATTAGATATGTTCATCTTGAACAGATTTATTTGTTCTTTTTATAGACATACCAAACTCATAATATGGGCTGTTGTCCCCAAGTCCGAATGCTAAGTCATCATGTGTTTGAAAGACCTTCAACTTATCAAGTATTTCAGATTTCTGATTGTTTTGGAACCTCTTCTGATACCTGTGGACTTAGTTCAAGGCCAGTTAATACCCCGCTTTTTTTCCTAATAAGATGAATAAATGGCTAATTGTTTGCTTTGGTCACCCAAGTTCAAGTTAATGGATCAGGGTTATATGTTATATAAAAAGTCTAGCTTGAGTCTTTATTCAGTGACATCCTTATTCTTCTAGTCAGAGATTCTCCTCCTCAGAAGTTTTACACTAGATTTGCAAAATGATGACCATGTCTTTGATCTTGGGGATTGTTGCAGCAGTGTGCTGTTGTTTATTGCTGATTCTTGGAATGAGGAGAAGGTAAGGAAAGTTTTATCTTTAAATTGCCTTTTAATGCATTCATTTAATGTTCTTTTACCTTAATTATGATATAATAAATTTTATTTTCCATACTTACACACATTAGCATTTTCTTCCTCAATTTTTTAATTAAAAATTTCATTTAAATTTTAAAAATGATATCTTTTTAACCGTGTCTAACAAAATATATAATGTCGGCTTCTCTTTTTAGTATTGGCATATACTAATGGTAATGTATAAATGTATATACTTGTTAAACTTAAGTGACAGAAATTGTATATGATCTCTGTGTGGTATTTATGTGCAAATGTAAAAAGGACTCCCAAATTAGTAATGATACAAGTAGCAAATGGAAATCTGTAATGGAAAGGGTTTCTATCACATAAACGAAATAGGTGCTCTGACTAAATATTCTCTTTTCAGCTCATTCTTGTGCATAGACTCAGTCTAAGCCTGGACAACAGCATGAAGCCTGAGTTCAGGCTTTCATTATTCTTTTCTTATTAATGTTCATCAACCCTGGTGAATTTGGAAACTTTGCTAAGTGTATGGGACATCAATTTGATTTATTTACAGTTGGTTCAAGAATACAAGAAAAACAAATAGAGTCAGATCCAGAGCCATAGTTTATTTAACTTCTGATTGGCTCAGAGAGTATTTGGATGAGAAAGCATATAGATACTCTCTGCTATGTCAACCTCAAAAAGAGAAACAGCCCCCAACATATCCTTAGCTATGTGGATTGCTATGTGTGTTTACCTTTTGCAAGCTTCTTTGTCCTACAGTATTTTAATGTAGTTCTAATAGTTTGTAGTTTTAATTAAACTACTTATCTGCAAACTAAGGAAATAAAAATAATTACTTTATACTATGTTATTCTATCAAAAGGGACAGTAGGGCCAGGCGCGGTGGCTCACGCCTGTAATCCTAGCACTCTGGGAGGCCGAGGTGGGTGGATTGCTCAAGGTCAGGAGTTTGAGACCAGCCTGAGCAAGAGCGAGACCCCATCTCTACTAAAAAATAGAAAGAAATGATCTGGACAACTAAAAATATATATAGAGAGAAAAAATTAGCTGGGCATGGTGGTGCATGCCTGTAGTCCCAGCTACTTGGGAGGCTGAGGCAGAAGGATTGCTTGAGCCCAGGAGTTTGAGGTTGCTGTGAGCTAGGCTGACGCCACAGCATTCGCTCTAGCCCGGGTAACAAAGCGAGACTCTGTCTCAAAAAAAAAAGGGACAGTAGTTGATGTTGTAAAATAAATTTATATTTCCTAATAAAAACATTTTAAAACAGCATGAAAAAGCATTGAATTATAATTGATGATCCTGTCAATGTTACTCAACTTCATTTTATAAGATAATTTCTCAAATGAGATTCTCCTTCTCTTCAGCTATTACTACAGAATAATAATATCTTTAAACTTTTAAGATTTTGAAAATTTCAATTCTGCAATCCTATTACTCAGTGTTCTGCATCTTTAAATAAAACAACCGAATGAAACATTTTGAGACACTTAGGCAAATGATGCTTAGAAAAATATATATATGCTAGAATGTAATTTCGTTTATACACTGAGAGTAGGAATCTTGTTGGCCTTATAGATCCTTGTACTCTCATCTTTAGGAAAATGACTAGGACATAGTTCATAAGTGTTTGTTGAATGTATACATGGATGGATGAATGGATAGATTTAGTAATCATTTTCACCAACATATCATGTTACTAGGTTAACATAATCTATTACTGCAGTAAAAGAGCAGGGCCCCATTAATGAAAGAAGTATCTATAAACTATAGAGTTTTTAAGTTTGAACTCAGTGGTAAAAATTTGTAAACCTAATGTAAATAAAAAACCAAATGTGCAATTACCCATAGCTGTCATACGTTTGTGTCTTCTAGGCAAAAGGGCGAACCACCTCTAGAGAATGGGTTGATTCCATACCTGGGCTGTGCTCTGCAGTTTGGTGCCAATCCTCTTGAGTTCCTCAGAGAAAATCAAAAGAAACATGGTCATGTTTTTACCTGCAAACTAATGGGAAAATATGTCCACTTCATCACAAATCCCTTGTCGTACCATAAGGTGTTGTGTCATGGAAAATATTTTGATTGGAAAAAATTTCACTTCACTACTTCTGCAAAGGTAACCAGTTTTGTATTTATACAGCATTCTGTTTTTTTCCTACCTTTTTATATGTCAGTTTATTTAGTAATATTGATGTACTTAGATTTTAAGATAGAGGAGTTGAAGAAAATTATCCTTATGTGGAGATTCTTAGAAACATAAATGAATGAAAGTAGACTTAGCTTCTTTGTATTAATCATTAAAAAATCAAAATAATTATAGATTTGTCATTTGTTAACCAGCTAATGAGGGTAAAATAAAGGTTAAATCCTTTACTGAGCCAGATGAAACTGTATGAGAAACATAGATGCAAATTCATCACATCCACAGAGTCTACACAGTACTCAGAGTGCATGTGGTGGAAAACTTAACATTTAATGATTGTTTTTTACCACACTCATGCCACACACATGCTCCATTTTGTTAAGGAATTGGCCAGATATTTTAGCATCATTTAGATGTAGCCTAAGAAGCTCTATGATAGAGAAAAACATTAATCAATACTTACTGAGTTTCTGCAAAGAAATATTAGACATGGTCTTTGCCACTAAGCTAAAAGTTTGGTTAAAACACATCTACGAAGAATGTAAAAGAGAAAACTAATGATCTAAAAACATTATCAATTAGCTAATGTGCAAATAAGTTCAATAACATAAGAAATGAGCAATAGACAAATTGAGTGGTCCAGGGAGTTTCACTGAAAAACTTGAATTTAAACTTGCTCCCTTAAAGAAAGGTATGATTCCACTATTTATTTGTAAAATACGAAGAAATTGTATGGGGGAAGGCCAATTTCCCTTTTTTGACAAGTAGGGAATCATCAAAGTATCTAATCGATTTTTCGGTCATCTACTAGTTCTAGGTCAGCTTTCATTTCTTTCTTTTTTTTTTTTTTTTTCACGTTTTATTTGCTGTCAGGCATTTGGGCACAGAAGCATTGACCCAAGTGATGGAAATACCAGTGAAAACATAAACGACACTTTCACCAAAACCCTGCAAGGCGATGCCTTGAATCCCCTCACGGACAGCATGATGGAAAACCTCCAGCTCATCATGAGACCTCCAGTCTCGTCCGAGTCGAAGGCCGCTGCCTGGGTGACGGAAGGGATGTATTCCTTCTGCTACCGAGTGATGTTCGAAGCAGGGTATCTGACTCTCTTTGGCAGAGATCTTGCGAGGCAAGACTCACAAAGAGCGCATATTCTAAACATCCTCGACAACTTCAAGCAATTTGACAAAGTCTTTCCGGCCCTGGTAGCAGGCCTCCCCATCCGCATGTTCCTGACGGCGCACAGAGCGCGGGAAAGGCTGGCGGAGAGCTTGAAGCACGAGAAGCTCCGGCAGAGGGACCGCGTCTCCGAGCTGGTCAGCCTGCGCATGCTGCTCAATGACACGGTGTCCACCTTTGATGACCTGGAGAAGGCCAAGACGCACCTCGCAATCCTCTGGGCGTCGCAAGCAAACACCATTCCGGCCACTTTCTGGAGCTTATTCCAAATGATTAGGTGACTAGCAACCTACCTGTTTCTTTCTTCCCTTTTTTCCTTTTTCTTTAACCATTTTAACTTAAAAAAAAAAAAAAGAAACATAATGCTTTCTCATGTCATCAATCAAGAGTGTAGCACTTAGGCTTGTAAATGTTTAGCATGTATCGGCTAATTCATCTTCACAAAATCATCAGTAGCTGTGACTGGTAAGCGTGTTTTGCAGAAACAAAGACAGTCCCAGAGAAAGGGACGTCCTCCACGCCACAGAGCTCCATGTGCTGGCAGCAGGTCAGTTCAGGCCAGCTGGCCCAGAGCCCTTGCTCTTAACCCCGCACTGTTCCCCATGTCGCGGACTGAGGGCTGTGAATGCGGTCTTCACAATCGAAAAACTGTATTTAAGTGATTATTGACTTTGGGGCAATGATCAGGGCGGTGCCTGTGCCTTATTCATTTGTGCATTCACAATTTGTTTTTTTTTTTGCTCAATTAGTAATTGTTGTCTTACTGTTTATTTGACCAACTATGATAGCTATGAATCAGTCATAATCTGTTATTATCGATAAGAGATTTAGCTAGGTTTTGCCTTTTAAAATTGTATATAATAAAACAATTGTATATATTTTACATAGCATGATTTCTTTCCAAAGTGTTAGTCTTTTGGGAATTTGAAATTAAAATGGTTTATTGGATTATTTGAATTAAACTGAATGTTTAGTATCATGTAGACACAAAATTACTATTCCATAGAATTGGGAATGCCAAATTTCCATTAATGTCTGATGATTTTATATAAAAAAAATTAAAATTTAATTACATATATAAAACCCATTATTAATTTGTCACAAATATTAAAATACCTTCCAAAATTATTACTTGAGAAAGCTCCTCCATAATAAATGCACGTATTTACAGGAAAGGTATTAATATCAATTTAATATAAAGATAATCATAGCCATATTTTATGATAGTGATACAAGTACTTGTCAGTCAAACATTTCTGAGACTCAATTTACTGTAACTATATAATATAGATCTCCTAACGATGGCACTGAGGCTCCAATAAAGTTCCACGCACAAAAATGAAGTAGCCCTCACAATTCACAATTATAATATAAATGGAAAAGCTGTTGTTCTACCTGAAATCATGGAATGAATTTAAATTTCTGTTTGGAATTTCATCGATACTTTGTAATTGCTATCTTAGATGCAATTTTCCTTCTAAATTACTGTCTAAATATGACTACTTTGTCTAATCCTTATTGGAATTATTTATTTATGAAAGTCTGACTGTTTCACTCTTATGTAGCAAAGCCCTTTTAAGGTGACCATTCTTGCTAATATCCAAGGACATAAACCCAGTTACAAAGGGAGTAAAAGCAAACAGCAATGTTCCTTTTCCTCCTTCCCTGGCATCTTGACCACCTAGTTAAAAAAGGGGGCAAAGGCCTATGTATTTGCAGATCTTAGGACGTGGAAAAAGGTTATTTTCTGTACATCTTTTCTTTTCTTTTAATAGGAACCCTGAAGCAATGAAAGCAGCTACTGAAGAAGTGAATAAAACATTAGAGAATGCTGGTCAAAAAATCAGCTTTGGAGGCAGTCATATTTGTTTGACTCGAATGCAGCTGAATGACCTGCCAGTACTGGGTGGGTGTGCTTGCCATGCTCCATTTCATTTACTGTGTCCTACGACTAACAATAATGGGCAACATATATTATGCACCTAACTGAGTTCTAGGCATTAAGCTATGAGTCATATTTCGTATGAGTTATCTCACTGAATCCTCACAACAATCCTATGACTTAGGACTATTACGGTTTCTATATACCAAGAGAGGAACTGACACCTAGATGTTGAGCTACTGCCTGGGGATTGAATGATGGAGCCAACTGCAGTGTTAATGCGGGACTCTTGAGCCTGTGCTCTCAGCCACCACCCTGCATTGCCCCACCACATCTCCCATATTTCTCTTACCGCTGAACTTATGGTTAATGGAAGCATCTTACTCATTTTTGTAAAATAAAGGGGGGGAAAGTACCATCAAGAAACCGCAATTAGCTGCATGGATTCAGTGATGGAATTGAAGTAAAGGCTATTTGATTTTTTCTTTGTTTTGCTTTTCTATATTTTATAAATATATTAAAGTATGATATGTTTATAGTAAGAACATTTTTTTTTGGTTCTGTTATTTTGTTTAAAGGAATGAAACCAATATGTGCTTTTAGGGGCAGTGTGTCTTTGCAGAAGGGACAGGAGCAAGAAGCTTAAGTTCCTGTTGAGCCTGACCTGGGAGACCTTGGACATGTCACTTCTCTTTTGGAGGCCTTTCTCGTATTATTTGTAAAATAAAGGTCTAACGTTCTGTGGTTTCATATACAATTATGTTCTGAGCACCTAAAACGTGACAGTTAAAGGATAAGGTTAGAGGCCAGGCTGGACCTCTCATGAGATCTCTGTACTTCAGCCATTCTCAGGGTAGTTCTTGGTCCCTTTGCATGTTCACCAGGTGCAGGGCATCACCATACAGCATCAGGTAGTGGACGGATAAAAACTGGAAGCTGCATTTAACATCTGGAAAATATGTCTATATAAAAGTGTTATCAGTATATTAAATCTCAAAAGTGATAAACTTTGAATAATTCACATACAGATGAGTTATTGATTTTTCCAATTTTATGAGATGTTTAGTGTCATATAGAAACAAGGTTATTTTTCCATAAAACGTTGGAAATCTATTTCCCATTAATGACCAAGAAGATTATATCTTTATCAAAAGATTATTATTAACTCAGATGATCAGGTTAAAAAATACAGCCAGACACAATTGAATCATTGATAACAGCATAGTGGTAATAGAAAAAAACTTTGGGAAATTTTTATCTGACCAGCTTTTCACAGACGGTTCATCTTTGTGTTATGGGCTGCCAGAAGTATTTTAGACTCTATATGATGTGGCCTTCAAATACTTGATGTGTTCTTTTCCCTCCTTTCCTTCATTCCTTCTTTTCCTTTCTTCGTTTTAAAATATTTAGACAGCATCATCAAGGAATCTCTGAGGCTTTCCAGTGCCTCCCTGAACATCCGGACAGCTAAGGAGGATTTCACTTTGCACCTGGAGGACGGATCCTATAACATTCGGGAAGATGACATCATAGCTCTCTATCCACAGTTAATGCACTTAGATCCAGAAATCTACCCAGATCCTTTGGTAAGTGACTGCTCATCAAAGTTCAATATCTAGGTGAAATCTATCCAGATCTAAATAAAGAGGAAGGTTATAGTTGTAGAATTGATTTGACCATTGTAGCCATAAAGACTGTCTCCTTAATTATGTCAGACATTCATATATTTTAAAAAATTTGGATGGTGGCTTGAATTTTTAATTTTTAGTCCTGGTAGTTGTCATCACATAGTCTTTGCTCAATTATATTTACAGTCATGATAATAAAGCAGCCACCTTCCTTTTTCCTTAAAAAGCACCTGCTCCCAAGTCCAGGAAATTGGAGTCTAATGTATTGACTCTTCTAGTCTCTAATGGGAACCCTTTTTCCTCTTTCTGCCTGGCTGAGAACTAATCGCCCAGGCAGGATAGGAAGGATCACAAAGCTTTCCTGTTCAGTCAGTTCTTGTTGAGCTCCTGTTCCTTCTTACTTTCTGGTTCAATGTGGGGTTTGTGCTAACTTACTAATGGAGTGGATTTAAAAAGAAAATTATTCAAGAAAGAGAAACATTTCTTTAAAAATAGCTTAGAGGCTTGTTTTCTTTGTATTTTTATTGCAGACTTTTAAATATGACCGATTTCTTGATGAAAATGGGAAGACAAAGACCACCTTCTACAGCAATGGACTCAAGTTAAAGTATTACTACATGCCCTTCGGATCAGGAGCTATGATATGTCCTGGAAGATTATTTGCTGTCTACGAAATAAAGCAATTTTTGATTCTGATGCTTTCCTATTTTGAACTGGAGCTTGTGGACAACCATGTTAAATGTCCCCCTTTGGACCAGTCCCGTGCAGGGTTGGGCATTTTACCGCCATTACATGATATCGAGTTTAAATATAAATTCAAACATTTGTGAATATGTGGTTGGAAAAAGAAAACTCTAGATGATATTACAGGACTGCAGAACACCATCACTAAACAGCTCCTTTGGACAAATGCATTTATAGTGGTGGAAATGATTCAGCAGGTCGAATTCTGTTAGCTGATGCTTGCTTTGAATCTTAACATTTTGGTGACAGTTTCCAGATGCAATCTTAGACTGTGCTAGTAAACAGAACTACTTTCTGGGAGCACAATAATTCGGTTTTATTTATAAGTCAATGAATGTTCATACAGCCAGGGACCAAACTTCATTATTTTCAGACGAAAACACCTTTTTTTCTTTTTAAAAACGAAGATATGTATTTCAATTGGCAGAATTTCTTTTTTCCTAAGGAAACAGCTTTATTTTTATAAAAACCACTCAACAATTATAAAAAGTGTTCAAATTCACGTTTTAGTGAAATTGCATTATTTTTTGACGAGGGGTTTGGTTCTTTACATGTGATCATATATCACAAAGGATATTTTGAAGGATTATACCATGCCTTTTAATAAAAAGGAAATATTTTTCAGCTTTCTCTACATCCAGTATTCAGGGCTTTTAAAATGATGGTCCTGATGTCCTGAAAACATTAATTGTGGTTTTAATATTTTCCCTTTATGTTTTAATTTATTGTTGCTGGAAACTCTATGTCTGGTTTCAACTAACTTACCTGTATTTTTATTTGATTCCATATTAGTGAGAAGAGTTTTTTTCCAGAGATTAAAAAAGGAGTTTTTCTGTCATTAATAAATTTGCATCATTGAAAAGAATGTAGCACTTATGTGATACGTTTTTAAAATTAAAACTGGATAAAAATGACCATTTAAAACTTTGGTTATGAAACATTCAGAGTTCATTAAGTCCAGCTTGACATTGCGTTTTATTTAAATGCTTTTTATCTCTAAGTGACTTGCAGTTGAAAGAAAAATAAGGCCATATGAGAGTTTAAATACTGTGTACAACAATGCTTTGATAAAATATTTTAAGTACTAGAGTTATCAGCTATATTTCAATTGATATTTCTATATGTATTTATATGTAAATTATATTTACCTTTTTTCTTGTACTATAGATATTAAGAAAATATTCTAACATTTGACCATTTTGAAATGATTCATCTTTCAGAAATAAAAGTATGAATGTGTATTTTTTAAATTTTGAAATCTTCAGAGTGTTTAAAACATTCACCTACTGACAAACTACAATAATTTTATTCAGGATTCATTCAAAATATTCATATTTTCAAATATTTCAAAAATAATCAAAGTAATCATTTACTCAAAAAACTCCCTCATACTACATAAAATCCATTAAAATGTTTAATCTTGCTATTTAATATTACCATAGAATTATCTCTTAAGTATGTTATTTTTTCATATCAAGAAAATTTAACCCATTTAGATGTGTTTCAAGATCAATAAAATTGTGTTTTATAGCAAAGTGTTATAAACTAAATTTGTAATGTGTTTTCCTAGTAGATTTTATGATTTTCTGAATGCATCCATACATCTCTCCATATCCTTATTTTTGTATAGCAAGGGTTGTCAGTTGATAGCCCATGGACCAAAGGCTCCCTCCTTTGTACAGCATCAAAGCTAAGAATGGATTTTACATTTTTAAATGATTGAAAAAATCAGGAGAATATTTCATGACACGTGAGAAGTATATGAAGTTCAGATCTGCACATCCATAAGCAAAGTTTTACTGGGACCTAGCATGCCCACGTATTTGCATTATGGTCTAGGGCTGCTCTTGCGGTGCAGTTGCAGAGCTGAGTAGTGGCCATAAAGCCTCTGTTAAAATCTGGTCTTTACAGAAAATGTTTGCCAACCCCTGTCGTATAGCAATCTCAGAGGCTATTTTTTACTATAATTTTATTAACTTAAAAAATGAATTGGTATATGAAATATTTTACCTTTTTCTTTTAAAGCATCTGATGAGAATATATTTAAAAAGCTATGGAAATAATTTTACCTTAAACAACATTAACTTAGACCTTTATTGAAGGCTAAACCATTCCATTTAGAAAAGAGGTCTTTATTTTTCAAAGGCACCTAAACTAACACATTAACTGCCCTGTGAGTTGTATTTAATTCACTCTAGTTTTGAGCCCAGGACCTTGTGAAGCGTATGTAACTCACACGTCTCTTTACCTTGGGAGCCGCGTGGTGCACATGCAACTCACGCTGCCATGCTGTAACATACATGTTATGTGATGGGCGGGCCCCTGGGCAAAACCCTGCAGTTGGTTCATGAAGATCTTGCTCGTTGATGTTCTTATTGTTACAATTAATATTGCCGATTTAATTCTAAAAACGTGGATTAAATGAATAGAACTCAATAAATTTCATTTTTCTATTTATGTTTACCTTTAAATTACACTTAAGACTGACAAGTCAAGAAAAACACTTTACCCTTATGAACTATTTTTCAAGTTTTCACATTACTTTTTACGTTACTAATTTTCAAGTTTTTATATTATTTTTTGTTGAAGAAAACACAGAAAACAATAAAAAATAAATTTTTCATTAAATTAGAAAGGATTGTTTTGTTTTTAAAGTTTTTATTCTATTTTTGTAAGAAAACACCATGGGCCCAAGGAAAAAAAATGTTTTCTAGTGTGGCAATCAATGTGTTAAAATTACAGTAACCTGTTGTAGAAGAGATATTAATGCTTAAATTTATTCAGAATTACTGTGGTGCAGGTCCAGGCTCAACACCTCACACATGCCATCTCATCATGTCCTCATGAGAATCCTTTGAGATTATTTTGAGATTTGTCTTACCATTACCTCTCTATTACAGAGAAGGAGGGAACTCCAGAAAGGTTAAGTCACTGGCCCGAGGTCACCATGCAGACAGGTGGAAGAGCTGGGAGGATTGGAATTCAGGTTGTTCCTACTCCAGAGCCAGAGTTCTTCACTTTGTGGCAAGTCCAAGTGACAGAGTGTCTTGACTCAGTTCATGGAAAAGAGAAGCCACAGCAAACAAAATCCACGATGACATTTCTGTTCCTAAATCCCCTGTTTTGGAGTATCACTCGGTCAGAAAGTGGGGACATTGCAGCTACCAGGCTCAGGCAGCCCAGGGCAGCCAGGCAGGAGACTGAGGACCCTGAGGCCTGTGAATACCTACTGGGTAATCGGAGACGACGCTGTGCTGTGCTCACCACCACCCAGGACGCTGTTTCTTCAACTCGCCAATAGCTTGGCAAGTTGTTAACTGTGCAATCTCATGTCGTTCCTCTCAGGATCAGTGGTATACATTTTCGAGGCGGTGGGATTAAGGTTTTCGCCTTGGTCTCATTATGAGATAGTGGAATCTAGCTTCTTGCCAGCATCTTCTCCATATCACCTTGGTTGATACCAACTCAGAGAGTGGGACCAATGCAGGGAGGCCGAGACAGCAGCGCCCAGGCTGCACAGACCATGAGAAACTACTCCCAGTCCTCTGGTCTCAGCTCTCATTCTAGTTAGAAATTGGCATTCGCTGAAAGAGAAGTCATTTTTGTTTCAAAGGTTGCATAGCGAGTGATAGGGCAGACCTGGGTCTAGAAACCTCCTGTCCACACATCAAACGCTGTATCCCCTGAACCAACCATGCACATTCAGCATTAAGGTTCTCACCTTCCCAAACATAGGCATTAGGTTTCATTGACTCCACAAAGTCCATTTCTTTATATCTCTAAAGCTATATGTAAAAAAATAATGAATAAAATAAATAAACTAAAAATAAAAAAATTCATAATCTTTCACGTGACTATATATAGGCAAATTGCCCAGTTTTATTAAAAAAAGTGTACACCCACAAGCCTTGGTATACTCAAGTCTGTTTTAAAGAATCATTTCTCATTGAAAGCTATCCAGAGTTTGGTGGCTAAGTTAATCAGACTATAGAGTCAACACTTAACAGTTCTAGAGCAATTTATCACGGATTAAAAGAATGACAGTTGTAAGAATTACGGAGCTTGTATGAGAGTTTATGAAAGAAGAGGGCGATTCCAGGGGGAGGCTGATTGCCGGCCCCACTTGCTATTTTGTAAAATTTCAAACCATAAGAAACAGTTAAAGAACACAATGAATAACTACCCTTCACTGTCACCTGGATTCACCAGTTATTAATACTTAGCCACATCTGCTTTTACTCAGAAGGACGGTTGAAAAAGTGATCTTAGTTTAGGCTTTCGTATGTAATTTATTTTCCTCTGAAGTTTCCAATTTGGGGTTTTAGCTCTGGCTCCTCTGACTCTTTGGAGAAGAGCAAGGGATGGAGGGGCCAGGAGGGGGCCGGGGGTGTTGGTTATCTTCTTCTTCCTGTTGCCAACGCGGCATCTAAATGTAACATTTTGTTACTTTTCTGGCGAGAAACCAAGTGAAATTCACTTAAACTCTGCTAGAAACAGAATTTGATGTTTTAAAACACAAAAATACATACATGTAGGGAAATATGTGCAGGAATAACGTCACAGCTTTTCTTAGAGTGTGCTGGTGACAGGCTGGTGGGGGGCAGCCAGGGAGCGCAGTGCTGACATGCCCCTGAAGCACTCGGAGCTCCGGGTTGCGCGTCAAGGGCCAAGGGCCAGACGTTAGGAGTGCGATCAGGTGTCCCAGGGAGTGCTCTGGCCACAGAAACATGGCACTCAAGGAGACTCAGCAGTTTCTGAGAAATTTGGCTGGAATTGCCTTTACCGCCTCACTCTTTTGAATGATTCCAAGGAATGCCTGTTCCCCAAGGAGAGGAATTGCGTTTCATTCAACTGTGTAGCCCACCAAAGCTCCTAACTGGTGTCTTGTGCATAGTAAGAGCTCAGCCGGTTGGAGACCATGATGGAGTAAATGAAGGGTTTGCGTGGGGGCGTTCTGCACTCTGGGCCCTCTGTTTTTCTCTTAGCCCGGCTCCGCCGACTCGCCAATGCTTTTGTTTGGTTGCTTTAGTGGCAGACCTGATCGTTTGTCTCTATTGATCTCCTGCCCTATTGAAATATTGGGAAAGAGTTACACACAGAATTGAGAACATAGCTGGCCAGTGCTCAGGCTCCTGTTGCGTGACTATTTGCTGAAACGTAGCAGAGGCGGAGAAGGCCTCAGCCCCGCAGGCAGCTGGGCAGGCTGCCGGGGCAGCTCAGAGAGCCAGAGAGGCGGCCCTGCCGGCACTCACAGGACGGGCTGGGGCACAGGCTGGGTGGGAGCTCGACGGAGTCCTCTTTGTCCTATTCAGACATTAATTTACTGAATCTCCTATTTATTCTCTATTCTGTTATTAAGTGAAGTCTCAGAAATAGTCAACCTGCTGAAGGTCTAGGCTTATTTCCCATTCTAATCAGGCCTTTGCTTTGTGGCCCAGTGAAGGAACCCATTCATTGTATAGTTTTCTAGGGCTAGAGGATGTAATGCTGGTCACTGCTTAGATTTCTCCCATTTATTTATTTGTTTATTTGAGACAGGGTCCTGCACTGTTGTCTGGGCTTGGGGGCAGTGGCGTGATCATAGATCACTGCAGCCTTGAACTCCCAGGCTCAAGCAATCCTCCGTCAGCCTCCCAAATGGCTGGAACTACAAGTGTGCGCCAACACACACGGCTAATTTTTCTATTTTTTGTAGAGATGGGGTCTCACTCTTGCTCAGGCTGGTCTCGAACTCCTGACCTCAAGCAATCCCCCCACCTCAGCCTCCTAGAGCACTAGGATTACAGGCATGAGCCACCATCCCCATTCTTTACAGGGGTCTTGTTGCACCTACCCCAACCCCAGCCTGGATTGTCAGTCGAGTATACAGGGAGGAGATTTTGTCCTTTCAGTTCATAGATCTCCGGATGAAGAGGAAGCACACCTGACTTGATGGAGTCTATGCCAGAAATCCCACACTTTTAGAAAGGTGGGCACACCCTTCAGGGTGTCTCCCCTGGGAAGGGGGTGAATGTGTTTCATAAGCGAGAAGAAGAATGAATTGTTACGAGGTGATCAGAGGGGTGCATTGTTGCAGAAACAATGTTATAGGTTTACCAAATTACATTCCGTCACCCCTTTCCTAGGTAGACAGGAATACTGTGTGTCCTGGCTTGCCCTACAGTTAGGGAGGGGCCTGGGGATGGCTAACAAGATGACGCCACCAAGTGCTGTAAGTTACTCCCAGCCTGGCCTTTGGGAACTTTTCTCAAGGGCCACCAGTTCTCTTGTTCCTTGCTATGAGGACCTCAGATCTTATGTTGGAGGCAGCAAAGCTCCCTGATAGAGATGGAGAAGGCCCACCCAACCACAGTGGATGTTGCCTAAGTGAAAAATGAATCTTTATTATGCTGTCATCAAAACTTTGGCACACCCGAGCCTTTTCTGAATAATGCTGAAATTTCCTTACTGTTTTTATGTTTCTCTTTCTTTATTTCCATTCTGATCTTCCTCGATATTTACTTTCATAATGATTTTTCTTTTAAATTACAGCCAGTTCCATGTTCTCACTTACATATTTTGCTCTACAAAACTTCATAACAAAGAAATTAAGAAAATGAATCAATTTACCATAGCATCAAAAGGAATAAGATACATAGGAATAAATGTACCCATGGGAGTAGAAGATTGTCCTGAAAACTACAAGACATTGATGTAAGAAATTGGAGAAGGCACAAATAAATGGAAAGGTAGTCCACGCACATGGAGTGGAGAAACTGTTAAAACATCTGTACTACACAAAGTGGTTTACAGTTTCAATGCAGTACTTATCAAAATTCCAGTGACATTTGTCACAAAAATAGAAAAAAATCCTCAAATTTGTATGGAACCACAAAAGACTCTGAATAGCCAAAGCAATATTGAGAGAGAAGAACAAAGCTGGAGGCGTCACACTCCCTGATTTCAAACTATATCACTAATCAAAACTGTATGGTGCTGGCATAAAAACAGACACATAGACCTATAGAACAAAACAGAGAGTCCAGAAATAAACCCACACATACATGGTCAGCAAATCTTAAACAAGGGCACCAAGGATACATGATGGAGAAAGGGAAGTCTCTTCAATAAATGGTGCTGGGAAAACTGGATATCCACATGCAAAAGAATGAAATTGGACCCATGTCTTAACATGATACACAAAAATAAACTCAGAATGTACTAAAGACTTAAGTGTAAGTTTTGAAACTGTGAAACTCGTAGATCAAAACATAGGGAAAAATTTCCTTGGCATTGGTCTTGGCGATGATATTTTGGATATGACAAAAAAAAAGCACAAACAACAAAAGCAAAAATAAACAAGTAGGACTACATTAAACTAAACCTCCTGCACAGCGAAGGAAAAAAATCAACAACATGAAAAGGCAGGCTGGGCACAGTGGCACATTCCTGTAATCCCAGCACTTTGGAAGGCCTAAGCAGGAGGATTGCTTGGAGCCAGAAGTTGAAGACCAGCCTGAATAACACAGCAAAACCCTGTCTCTACAAAAAACAGAAAAATTAGCCAAGCGTGGTGGTACACACCTGTAGTCCCAACTATTTGGAAGGCTGAGGCACAAGGATCGCTCGAGCCCAGAAGTTTGAAGTTGCAGTGAGCTGTGATAATGACACTGTAATCTAGTCTGGGCAATGGAGCAAGACCCTATCTCAAAACAAAAACAACAACAACAAAAAAGACAAAAAAGAAAAGGCAGTCTACAGAATGGAAGAAAATATTTGCAAACCATATATCTGATAATGGGTTAATATCCAAAGTATATCAGGAACTCATTTCTCAGTAGCAAAAAAAGCAAATAACCTGATTTAAAAATGGGCAAAGGACCCGAATAGACATTTCTCTAAAGAAGACATACAAATGATCAACAGGTATATGAAAAAATGCTCAACATCACTAATCATCAGAGAAATGCAAATCAAAACCATTACAGCAAATGTTACAGTGACCAGTCCCAAAGGAATAACCGAGCGGCGCGCAGAGAGTTGGAGAGTCAGTGTTTAATCTCGCTGGCAGGCCCAGAGGAGACTAGTCTCCAAATTCTGAGCACTGCTTCCCTAACCCCTTTTTTGGGTTAGACATATCCAATAGCATACAAGCATAAATGGTTAAACAATTAGCAATAGGATTCAAAAGATAGTCAATTAGCAATTTTTACAAGCAGTATAGTTATAACAGGCTTATAACTTTGCTTAACTGTTTTGTGGTTTTAGCTAACAGGTGCATAATTCTACTTAGCTGCCTTTGTGGTTTTAAGTGGAATTAGCATTGAAATTTCCCCAACAAAACCACAAAGAAATATCATCTTATACCTGGTAGGATGGCTATTTTCAAAAAGACAAGAGAAAACAAAAGTTGGTGGGAGTATGGAGTTAAGAGAACTCTTATACACTGTTGGTGGAAACATAAATTAGCACATCCATTATGTAAAACAGTATAATGGTTCCTCAAAAAATTAAAAGTAGAACTACCATATGACCCAGCAATCCTAATTATGGGCATATATCCAAAGGAAATGAAATTAATATCTCAAAGGGACACGTGCACTCCCATGATACAGCACTATTCACAATAGCCAAGATACAGAATCAACCCAATTATCTTTTGATAGATACACTGATAAAGACAACATAGTTTATACATTTAGTGGAATATTATTTAGCCACAAAAAGGAGATCTTTCCATTTGCAGGTAAATACAAGATAGATGAACTTAGGCGTCAATGTGCTGTGTGAAATAAGCCAGATGCAGAAATACAAATACTGCATGATATCACTTACATGTGGAATCTAAAAAAGTCAAACTTATGGAAGCAGAGAGGATAATGGTGGTTACCAGGGACTGGTAGGAGGTGGTGGTAGCTGGGAATGGGTAGGAGGAAGACATGTTGGTCAAACACTATAAACTTTCAGTTATTTTTTTTCACCTGGAAAACTTTTATTTATTTTATTTTTTATTTTTTTATTTCAGCATATTACGGGGGTACAGATGTTTAGGTTACGTATGTTGCCCTTGCCCCCGACCCCCCGCAAGTCAGAGCTTCAAGCATGTCCATCCCTTGGATGGTGCACATCGCACTCTTTGTGTATGCATATACCCATCCCCTCCTCTCCCCTCCCCCCTCCCCCCGCCTGACATGCAATAGATGTTATTCTTATATGTGCACTTATGTGTTAATCGGTTAATACCAATTCGATGGTGAGTACATGTGGTGCTCGTTTCTCCATTCTTGAGATACTTCACTTAGTAGAATGCATTCCAGCTCTATCCAGGATAATACAAGAGGTGCTATATCACCATTGTTTTTTAAAGCTGAATAGTACTCCATGGTATAATATACCACATTTTATTAATCCATGCATGTATTGATGGACACTTGGGTTGTTTCCACATCTCTGCAATTGTGAATTGTGCTGCTATAAACATTTGGGTGCAGGTGTCTTTTTCATAGAGCGACTTTTGTTCTTTGGGGTAGATGCCCAGTAATGGGATTGCTGGATCGAACGGTACTTCTACTTGTATCTCTTTAAGGTATCTCCGTATTGCTTTCCACAGAGGTTGCACTAGTTTGCAGTCCCACCAGCAGTGTATGAGTGTTCCTATCTCTCTGCATCCAAGCCAACATTTATTGTTTTGAGACTTTTTGGTAAAGGCAAGTCTCACTGGAGATAAGTGATATCTCATTGTGGTTTTGATTTGCCCAAAGTGATCTACACATTCAATGCAATCCCTATTAAAATACCAACATCATTCTTCACAGATGTAGAAAAATTAATTTTATGCTTCGCATGGAACCAGAGAAGACCTCACATAGCAAAAACAATTCTAGGCAATAAAAACAAAATGGGATGTATCAATTTACCAGACTTCAAACTTTATTATAAGGCTGCAGTAATCCAATCAGTTTGGTACTGGCACAAAAATAGAGCTATTGACCAGTGGAACAGAACTGAGAACCCAGATATAAAACCATCCTCATATAGCCATCTAATCTTTGACAAAGCAGACAAAAATGTACACTGGGGAAAAGAATCCTTACTCAATAAATGGTGCTGGGAAAACTGGATAGCAGCATGTAGAAGACTGAATCAGGATCCACACCTTTCACCTCTCACAAAAATCAACTCACACTGGGTAACAGATTTAAACCTAAGGAATGAAACTATTATAATTCTAGAGGAAAAGGTTGGAAACACTCTTCTAGACATTGGCCTAGCCAAAGAATTTATGAAGAAGACGCCAAACGCAATCACAGCAACAATCAAAATAAATAAATGGGACCTGATCAAATTAAAAACCCTCTGCACAGCCAAAGAAACTGTCACAAGAGCAAACAGACAACCTACAGAATGGAAGAAAATTTTTGCATGCTACAAATCTGATAAAGGGCTGATAATTAGAATCTACTTAGAACTCAGGAAAATCAACAAGACAAAATCAAACAACCCTATCAAAAACTGGGCAAAGGACATGAACAGAAACTTTTGAAAAGAAGACGAATAATGGACAAAAAACATATGAAAAAATGCTCAACATCTCTAATCATCAGGGAAACTTTCAGTTATAAGATTAATAAGTTCCGGGGATCTAAGGTACGGCATGGGTAGTGTTGGATGTGTTGAAGGAAGATAGCATAAATATCTATACATATCTAGGGCCCTCCCTACTCGCACTTTCCTCTGGGTGAGCAGGTGAATGACAGACTATAGGGATCTCAGAAAAAATCTCAGCCCCTCCTGATAAGCTGCAGGTAGTAGGTCCCTTAGAAGGGCAGATAACAATATTCTACCTACCCAGCACCTATCCACCCATGCAACCAGAATGACTCACACTGGACTGCTGGCCTAATCCAGCATGATTTTAGTCTGACATTTGAGAACAAGGCAAGGCAAAAGTATGAAATGTGTTTTGTTTTTGGTGCTCCCTTCCTCATTTCACAGTGCCCATCTTTCAGGAAAGAGTTGAGGGCTGCTGCAGGGCTCATGCTATACCAGCCACAGGGCTGGGAGCAGTGACTTATAGAAATAAAGACTCACTCCCTGCCTTCAAGGCATTCAGAGTCTAGTGCAATCATTTCAGAAGCCCAGAAGAATCTAATTCCAAGTCCCCACATACCTACAGGTAGATTTGAAATATTATGATACTTTTTGGATGTTAGTATTTAAAGTGTAACTTCTATTAATAACTGCAGAAAGAAAAGGCTTCCCCAGTATTACAGGATTCCCAAGGGCACCTGGGTGATACTGGTTTAGAAAGGTGAAGATGTCTTTCTACCATCCTGCACTCAGAACTCAAGGCAACTTCTCACTGGCCTTGTTACAGGGACATGGTGGTTGCCTTTTCTATTTGACTGCTCTCTTACAAAACAGGAGGGGGTGTTTCTTTTGAAGATGTTTGCTTTATTCATCGACACTCTTTAGCCCTTATCAACCCTTGCTTGTCATATGAATCCTGCAAAATGACCCTGAGCTCAGAGCTCCAAACTAACAGCTCTCGCTGGAGGTCTTCCAATGCTGTCTCATGGTGTTTGAAATTTTGGCAGTGACCTAGAGTCAATAGTGGCTTACGAAGTGTTCACCTTGGTTACCTCTGGTGAAATGGTGTAATGATTGCTATATTCTTGGTAAATCAAACAGCCTTTGAAACTAAAGCCACTTAAGGATAATGCCAAGGCTGATGGGTAAGAATGTAGAAAACCGAAGCCTTGTTCAAATATAGCATAGTTAAAATATGCACACACACACACACACACACAAATTTAAGTAATGCTTTGCATTCATACAAAATAAGAGCAGAGTAAAAACATTTTCAAATAATAAAAAATCTCCAACTCTAGTTGGCAAACTAAAAATGAAACAGGCCAAAGGAATTTGAGAAGAAACATGAGAATAAAAATGAAGGCTCAGTAGCCACTTTTGCACTTACATATTCATTTTTAAGACCACCTCAATTTACATTAATAAATACCACTGTAACATGTATTAATAATTCCCCCACAACATATGCCTGCTACAAAGAATCCCATGAATACACTCTGTTGGGCCGGTGGCCAGGTGCCTACTTGCTAGATGAGGGCCTCACTCCTGTACCCAAACTTCAGATGGAAAACCCACAAATTTCTAAGTGTTGTGAGCACTGGGCGACCTTCCTGAATGGTCAAAATTGTGAATGCCCAATCCATGATTATGGCACAAAGACTTAGGGAAAAAAGAGTGATGACTCACAGATTAAATGCATCCTGGCCTCTATTTTGACTGATGGATCCTTCAAACACGTTCTTATGCTCAAAATTTATCCATAAAATGTACAAGTTGGATGGACAAGATCCTATTATAGTCCCTTAATATTTCTAAGCCACACTAATAAATGCTGAAAAACTTAGTGAATCCACATGAAAACAATTTGATAATTTTGTAGGAATTTAAGAGAAAATTTCTGGCCAGAATATGTTAACTTGTATCAGACGCTAAGGAGATTGCGAATGGATTTCCAGCACATACATGCACGCGCACGTGCACACACACACACACACACACACACACACAATGAAGAAGAAAGAAAAAAGAAAAAGAATGAAAGAAGAATACAGTGAAGGGAACAGATGGGGAAGGCAGGCTGGTGTCATTACCTGCAGGTGATACTGCCACAGTGCCAGACATCATGGGGCCTATACTACCGGGCGTGATCACTGTTCAGTCAGCAAAAGTTGTCCATAGAATTCCAGCAAGGTATTTGTGACCAGTGGATTTCTCTGAGAGATAAAATAGATAAAGGGAAGCGCAAATAAATTTAGAATTTAAGGAAGTCCTTGATAAGTTTCAAAAAAAAAATTGAATCATCATGAAATTGTTACAGAAATAATCCTGCTTGAACATAAATAAGGAACTTGGAGTAAGTAATCAATATGGGACCACAAATAGCCAAGTGCCCTCACTAACTATAGGCCTTATGAAGAAATACAACTTCTAATTGTGGTATCTTGTGCTGTTTTTTTTTTTAACAAAAAATCAAAAAAACCCTAAAGGTTGTGTTGTTGCTATATATTAATATATAACAAATGACCCCAAACCTTAGTGGCTCAAAACAACAAACATTGACTCAGGCTTTGTGTGTGCCAGGAGTCCATCCCTGCTGGGGCTCAGGGTCTTCCCTGAGGCTGCAGTCAAATCAAGGCCAGAGGGGCTGAGAATCTGTTTCTGGACTTGCCCGTGTATTGTTGGCCAACCTTAGAGATCTGTGCCTCGGTTCACTCACATGAGCTTCCACAAGGGGCTGCTTCACAGCATGGCAGCCAGCTCTCCCCACAGTGAGCCATCCAAGAGAGCAAGAGAAAGCACCCAAAGTGGACTCTGTAGTCTTTTTTGTAACCTATTGTATTCTATCCATTAGAAGCAAGTCAAGAATGTCAGCCCACACACAAGGCCATGAACAGCAGAAGGCAGAGATCTCTGGGGCCATCGTGGAGGCTGCCTGACGCAGAGGCTGGAACCTGGGTGCCAGACCAGGGTGCCTATATCCACTTCCTGCTCCTGTACTTACTAGCAACGTGAGCTCTCTGTCTCTGTGCTGCAATTTCCTGATCTGTAGACAGGAAATAATAAAGCACTAACCTCAGATGGTTGTTAGGAGGAGTGAACAAGGGCTTGAGATACTGCAGACTGCTGAGTGAGCCTTACAGAAGTTTGAGTTAGTAACAGAGTTTGCTTACTGCACTAGTTTTCAGAATGTCGTGGGGATAAAAATGGGGACTTTCGGCATGAGTTTACATAGTGGGCAGTATATTGATTAAGTGCATTATCCAGAGAGGTGACACTGAAGGAAAAATAAAACGGTTCAACATCAAGAATGGCAGAGCTGTAAGTGGCTGCCCAGGCAGAGTGTGGCCGAGCCTGTCTCTCATGGTGTGGGAGAGACGTGGCGATGCTGCAGGGCAGGGTGAACCAAAGTCTCACCATGACAAGTCCTGCAAGTCAAAATTCTCAGAACCTGAAGAGCAGCAGCTTTGCCCTATTTCTGATGTCCCCACTCCTACACCTAAGGATAAACCGCTTAACTTTGCCCTTCAGAAAGAATATGTTTGAGAACTGTTCATTTTAGCCCAAGGCCACAGAATTCCAACAGGACCAAAGTCAAAGTAAACATATCTTTGCAAGTCATTATTGATTTTAGGGGATGGCTGTGCCTCCCTACTAGACTTGAAAACCACGCGACTACCAGTAAAGAAAACTTGGAGGGCACTGCCATGGGCACCCGCCAACTTCTTACAGACGGTCATCTCATAAGGTGCAGAGGTACATCTCCCAGAATAGGTCTTCTCCAGATTATAGCAGTATGAGAATTTTAAAGATTTCATCACCCTTCACTCTTTCCTCCCACCCATGTGTTCAGAACAGTGGCTACATAAATCACCTAGAAGTTATTGTAATTAGGAAAATTTAGTGCTGGGAAGTGACATAGAAATTCTATTGAGATTTTCATGGATTAGAACTCTTGATTTATTCAGCCATATTGAAACCTCGGATTGAATTTTACCCAATATTTAGAACTGATTATTATAATAATAGTTAATTTATTGCATGCTTATTATGCATTAGACACTAAACTGAGGGCATTCATGGATTGTCCCTTTAACCTTCACAGCTCCCGGGTGAAGTATGTAATGTTATTATCTCCTTTAGCAAAAGAGGAAACAGACATAGAGAAGTTAAATAATCTGTAATGACTAAAGAAAATCTGACTTCAAAGCCCATGCTGTTTACCACAATGCTAATGGTTAAACAATAGAAGAATTTAGAATTCTCAAACCGACTGATAGCCTGTGTGCATGAGATTTCTTTCCGATTTGTAGGCTACCCTCTCTGAAATAACAGAGGAGGGTGTGTCATGAATCCCCTAGCACTGCTCCATTCCACCCCTTCCCTAGTAGGCCCCATTGCAAAGCCCCAAAGACCTTTGATTGGGGTTCAAATGAGGGGAAAGGCAGAATTTATTTAGTAACTGTTGGCTTGGGGTTTCTTTCAGACCCAGGGCTTTTCTTGAGGACATGGTATTAATTTTGGGATGTCCGGATTCTCAGCAGGGCCAGATCACTAAAGACCAACACTAAGATGCTAAAGATGTCAGGCAACCAAAATCTATGTGTCAACTCATCAGCCACTGAGTATGGTGAGGATGGTGAAGGAATCCTGAGGAGAGAAAGATCTGAGGTATACCAGCTACGTCTGACAAAAGTGGTTAAGGGGAGAAGGAGAGGGACATTGCTTTTCTTCTTGAGCCCTCCTTGAGTAGAGGTGAGAAAAGGTCAGGGATGGAGACTGGGACAAAAGAGTCAAGTACAAAGAGCTACAGCACTGGAGACTCTGCAGACGACGAGGTCACAGAGTGGTTTGCTGTGTTATGTTCCAGCTGAGACTATGGTGCAGCAAGGCTTAGATAACTGCAGTAAAAACTCCGATTCAACCAATAATCAACTATTTGAAAAGGAAATCAAGAATACAATCCCATTTACAATAGCATCAAAAAGTACTTAGGTGCCTGAGAAAGACAAAGCAATAAAAAAAGATACTTCAGAACAAATTTAACTGAGGCAATAAAAAATCTGTACACTGAAAACTATAAAACTTGATGAAAGAAATTGAAGAAAACACAAATACATGTAAAGATAGTCTATGTTTATGAATTGAAAAAAATCAATATTGTTAAAATGTCCATACTACCCAAAGTGATCTACAGATTCAATGTAATCCCTATCAAAATTCCAATGACATTTTTCACAGAAATAGAAAAAACAATCCTAAGTTTGTATCAAACCACAAAATACCCTGAATAGCCAAAGAAATCTTGAAGAAAAAGAACAAAACTGGAGGCATCACCCTTCTTGATCTCAAAATTTATTACAAAGCTATAGTAATCAAAATGACATGGTACTGACAGAAACACAAACATATAGACCAACAGACAGAATAGGGAACCTGGAAATAAATCTACACATCTACAGTTAATTGATCTTTGACAAAGGTGCCAAGATCATACAATGGGGAAAAGACAGTCTCTTTGATAAATGGTGTTGGGAAAACTGGATACCCATATGCAAAAGAATGAAATTGGACACTTATCTAATTCCATACACAAAAATGAACCCAAAATGGATTAAAGACTAGAAGTAAGCTCCGAAACTGTAAAACTACTAGAAGAAAATTAGGGGGAAAGCTTCTTCACATTAGTTTTGATGAAGATTTTTTGAATATGAGCTTAAAAGCACAGACAATGAGAATAAAAATAGACAAAGAGGAGTGCACCAAATTAAAAAGTTTCTACACAGCAAAGGAAACAATCAACATAATGAAGAGACAATCTACTGAGTGGGAGAAAATATTTGCAAACCATATATCCGATGGGGGTTAATATCCAAAATATATGAGGAACTCAGCAACTCAATAGCAATAAAACAAATAACCTAATTTAAAAAATGGGCAAAGGGCCTGAATAGACATTTCTTAAGAGGGTACACACAAAAGGCCAACAGGTATATGAAAAGGTGTTCAACATCACTAATCCTCAGGAAAGATAGATTTTTGTTTTGTTTTGTTTTTATTTTTTCCTTAGAAACTGTGACTAGAAATGTTACATATGATTATAGGTATAGGTGGAAAGAAAGGTGCCAATGCAGCAGGAGCAGGTACACTGGATATAGGAGCCATTTGCTTGTAAAAATTTACTTCTGACTTTAAAATACACCTGCACCAGACATCATATATACAACTTTCACAAAAACAATATATACCTAATCATAACAGAAAATTCTGAATACATAAAATCAAAAAATAGAAGAAATTAAAAGTATCATTCTCACTATCATATCCAGAAGATTTTATGTGGAATTCTAGCATTAAGTTATTTCTTTTTTTCCCCCTGCTTTTATTATTATTTTTTATTTCAGGGTATTATGAGGGTACAAACATTATGGTTACATTTTATGTCTTTGCCTCACCCAAGTGAGGGTTAGAGGCATGCCCTTCCCCTCTAAAATGCTCCTGTGTCTTTAGTTGTGGGTTTACCTCCCCCAATTCCCCTAATCCCTGGGGAGTATCACTGCCATGTGAGCACCCTAGTGTTCATCAGTTAGTACCAATTTGATGGCGAGTACAAGTGGAGCCCATCCTTCTGATCTTGTGATACCTCACTTTGGATAACGGGCTTAAGTTTAATCCAGGAAAATATAAGAGGTGCTAGATCACTGTCGTATCTTATGATTGAGTAATATTCCATTGTATACATACACCAAATTTTAATAATCCACTCATAAATTGATGGGCATTTGGGTTGTTTCCACATCCTTGCAACAGTGAATTGTGCTGCCATAAACATTCAGGTGCAGATGTCTCTATTGTAGCATATCTTTTGCTCTTTTGGGTAGATGCCTAACAGTGCTATTCCTGGATCGAATGGTATTTCTATTTTTAGCTCTTTGAGGTATCTCCAAATTCTTTTCCACAGAGGTTGCACTAATTTGCAGTCCCACCAGCAGTGTAAGAGTGTTCCTGTCTCTCCATATCCTCGCCAGCATTTGTTGTTTTGGGATTTTTTGATAGAGGCCAATCTCACTGGGGTTAGGCTATATCTCATTGTGGTTTTGATTTGCATTTCTCTAATGATTAGAGATGTTGAGCATTTTTTTATATTCTTGCTGGCCATTATTCTGTCTTCTTTTTGAAAGTTTCTGTTCATTTCCTTTGCCCATTTGTTGATGGGGTTGTTTGATTTTTTCTCGTTGATGTTTTTAAGTTCTAGATAGATTCTGGTTATCAGCCCTTTATCAGATGTGTAGAGAGAAAATATTTTCTCCCATTCTGCAGGCTGTCTATTTGCTCTAATGATAGTTTCCTTGGCCATGCAAAAGCTTTTTAGAAGTCCAGTGCATTATCCATTGTACCACGGAGCCACGTTAAAAGCTTTTTAATTTGATCAGACCCCATTTATTTATTTTTATTGCTGCAGTGATTGCTTTGGGGATCTTCTTCAAAAATTCTTTGCCTAGGCCAATGTCTGAAAGGGTCTTCCCAACATCTTGTTTTAGAATTCTTAAGGTTTCATGCCTTAGGTTTAAGTCTGTTATCCATCTTGAATTGATTTTTGTGAGAGGTGAGAGGCGGGGATCCAGTTTCATTCTTCTGCATGTAGCTATCCAGTTTTCCCAGCACCATTTATTGAAAAGAGATTCTTTTCCCCAGTGTATATTTTTGTCAGCTTTGTCAAAGATTAGATTACCATATGCAGATGGTTTCATCTCTGGATTCTCAGTCCTGTTCCAGAGGTCTATGTCTCTGTTCGTGTGCCAGTACCATGCTGTTTTAGTTACTATAGACCAGTAGTACAGCTTGAAGTCTGGTAGACTTATACCTTATAGTTTATTCTTTTTACTTAAGATTGCTTTGGCTATACGAGGTCTTTTCTGGTTCCATACAAAGTGTAGAATTATTTTTTCTAGATCTGTAAAGAATGATGATGGGATTTTGATAGGGATTGCATTAATTCTATAGATCATTTTAGGTAGTATAAACATTTTAATGATATTGATTCTACCAATCCATGAGCAAGGTAGGTTTTTCCATCTGTTTACATCTTCTATAATTTCTTTTTTTAGTGTTCATAGTTCTCCCTGTATAAGTCTCTCACATCTTTCATTAAATGTATTCCTAGATATTTAATTTTCTTTGAGGCTATTGTAAAAGATATTGCATTTTTTATTTGAATTTCAGCTTGCCTATTATTGGCATATATGAATGCCTCAGATTTGTGTGTGTTGATTTTGTATACTGAGACTTTGCTGAATTCGTTTATCAATTCTAGGAGTCTCTTGGATGAATCCTTGGGCTTTTCTAGATATAATATCATATTATCAGCAAAGAGCAAGAGTTAGATCTCATCTGTCCCAATTTGGACACTCTGAATACCCCTCTCTTGCCTAATTGCTGTGGCTAGGATTTCGAGCACTATGTTGAATAGAAGTGGAGATAGAGGGTAACCTTGTCTGGTTCCGGTTCTAAGTGACAATGGTTTCAATATTTCCCCATTCAATATGATATTGGCAGTGGGTTTGTCATAAATGGACTTGATAATTTCAAGGAATGAGCCATCTATACCTATTTTGATGAGAGTTTTTTATCATAAAGGTGTGTTAGACTTTACCGAATGCTTTTCCTGCATCTATTGAGAGAATCATATGGTCTTTGTTCTTGCTTTTACGTATATGGCAAATTGCATTTATAGATTTGGGTGTGTTAAACCAGCCTTGCATCCCTGGAATAAAACCCACCTGGTCATGGTGTATTATTTTTTTGATGTGCTGCTGAATTCTATTTGCTAAAATTTTGTTGAGGATTCTTGCATCTATATTCATGAGGAATATTGGTCTGAAGTTTTCTTTTTTTGTTATGTCCTTCCCTGGCTTTGGTATCAAGGTGATATTGGCTTCGTAGAATGAGTTAGGAAGGATACCATCTTTCTCAATATTGTGGATTATTCTGTAGTATAGGTATGAGTTCTTCTTTGAATGTTTGGTAAAACTCTGAAGTATAGTCATCTGGTCCGGGACTTTTGCATTTTGGGAGTTTTTTAATTGCTGCTCCAATTTATGAGCTTGAGATTGGTCTATTCAGATATTCTGTTACCTCCTGGGTGAACTCAGGGAGGTTGTATGTTTCCAGGAATTTGTCCATTTCCTCCTCGTTATGTAGTTTTTGGGCATATAGGTTTTTATAGTAATCAAAAATAACGTTTTGTATTTCCATGGTGTCTATTATGACCTCTCCTTTTTCATTTTTGATTGAGTTTATTAGAGATCTTTCCCTTTGGATTCTAGTCTATCTAGCAAGAGGGGTGTCAATTTTGTTCATCTTTTCGAAAAACCAGCTTTTGATTTTGTTGATCTTCCATATAATTCTCTTGTTCTCAATTTTGTTTAGTTCTGCTTTGATCTTAGTTATTTCTTTTCTTCTACTAGGATTGGGATTGGTTTGCTCTTCCTTTTCCAACTGCTTGATTCTATTTATTAATTAGGTTGTTGATTTCTAAACTTTCTGTTTTTTGGATGTGAGCATTTATTGCTATTAGTTTTCCTCTCAGGTATGCTTTTACTGTATCCCACAGGTTTTGATAACTTGCTTCTCCATTATCACTTAGTTTGAAGAAGTTCTTGATTTCCCTCTGTATTTCCTCCTTGACCCAATAGTTAGTCAACAATAGGTTGTTTAATTTCCATGACTTTGTGAGGTGGCAAATATTTCTGTTGGAATTGAACTCTAATTTTATATCACTATGGTCCAAAAAAGTACACAGTATAATTTCTATTTTTCTGAATTTGTTGAGGTCTGATTTGTGGCCTAGTATGTGATCAATTTTGGAGTAAGTTCCATGGGCTGATAAGAAGAATGTAAATTTGGCTTTATTTGGGTGGAATGTTCTGTAGAGATCTGTTTAAGTCCATTATTTCTTTGTTTATTTTCTGTTTGGAAGATCTGTCCAGTTCATTCAGTGGAGTGTTGAAGTCCCCTGTTACTATTGCATTATTGTTTATCATGCTATTTAGATCAGACAAGGTTTGCTGTATGTAACTGGGTACTCCTGCATTGGGTGCATAGATATTAAGAATTGTTAACTCTTCTTGCTGGATCTTCCCTTTCACCATTATATTGTGGCCATCTTTGTCCTTTTTTACTTGTGCTATTTTACAGCTTATGTTATCTGAAAATAGTATAGCTACCCCTGCTTTCTTTTGATTTCCATTTGTCTGGATGATAGTTTTCCATCCCTTGACCTTTAGTCTGAAGGCATCTTTGTGGATTAGATGCATTTCCTGTAGACAGCAGATACTAGGCTTGTGGATTTTTATCCACTCTGCCAGTCTGTGTCTCTTCAGAGGACAGTTCAAGCCATTCACATTTATCGAGAGGATTGAGATTTGTGGTAGATTTCCATTCATATTGTTGGGTGAAATCCTGTTGTTTTATTTTGCTCCTTGAGCTATCATGAAGTCCACGTTCTAGGCTTTAACTCTTGAATGATTTTACTTTGAAGAGTGCCTATTATGCTGTTCAGTGTGAATGCAGGTCTGAGTACTTCCTGTAGGGCTGGTCTGGTCTTTGCAAATTCCATCAGTGATTGCTTGTCTGGGAAGGACTTTATTATTCCCTCATAGATGAAACTTAATTTTGCCAGATAAAGAATTCTGGGTTGGGTGTTATTCTGTTTTAGTAGATTAAGGATAGGGACCCCATCCCTTCTGGTTTATAACATTTCAGTTGAGAAATCAGCACTTAGTCTGATCAGCTTTCCTTTATAGTTTATTTGTTGCTTTTGTCTCACTGTTTGGAGAACTGCTTCTTTCATGTTTACTTTGGTCGGTCTAATAACTACATGATGTGTTGATTGCCTTTTCACATTGAGTCTCCCAGGAGTTCTGTGTCCTTCTTGTATCTTGATATCAAGATTTTTGGCCAGGCCTGGGATATTTTCCTCCAATATTCCATGAAATAAGTTTCCCAGCCCTTGTGCATCTTCTTCTTCTCCCTCTGGAAGACCTATGATCCTAAGATTCAGTTTATTTACATAATTCCACATTTCTTGTAAGTTTTGGTCTTGTCTCTTGTTTCTGAGTTCTTTTTCTTCATCTGATTTGTTCAGCATGCAGACATTATCTTCAAGCTCTGAGATTCTTTCCTCTGCTTGATCCATCCTATTCTTGAGGCTTTCCACTGTGTTTTGAAGTTCCTTGAATTCCTCCTTCATTGACAAGATTTCTGCTTGGTTTTTCCATAGTATTTTAATTTCTTTGGAGTATTTTTCATTCATTTCCTGGATTGTTCTTGTGCTTTCTTTATGTTGGGATTCTATTTTCTCTTCAATTCCATTGAGTTTCCTTACAATCCATAATCAGAATTCTTCCTCTGTCAGTTTAATCATATCATGTATGTTGGTATTAATTTATGGAGATGAAATATTCTTTTGGAGGTAACTTTCCTCTCTGATCTTTCATGTTTCCTGTGTTCTTTTGCTGATTCTTTCTCATCAGGCTACTTTGTCAAGGACTGGTGGTGCTGATACTGGTTTACAGACTTAATTTGGGACTCTGAAGGGATGTTCCTTGGCAGAGTTGAGGAGATGTGCTCTGGTCCTGTATTGTCTTAGAGGAGTTTTAGCCTGTTGGGTTATCTCTGGCCTGTTGTCTTCACCTTCTGCTTACGGAGGTTAGTGAGTTTCTTTCCCTTGCTTAGATTCCCAGGGATTGGATCACTTTTGTGTGTGTGAGTCGGCTATCGACCACTTGGTTGAGGTGGAAGGCACTGTGTTGAGCTATGAGGTTACTCTCTCTTTTGTTGTTTGTATTTTGCATGGAGGAGTAGGTTATCAAGGTATTCCAGTACCTTTGTATTGAGCTCTAAACCCCCAAATGGGACATACAGGTGCCTCAGTCTTTGGGGAATGTCATGCCACTCCCAAGGGTTACCTGAGTCCTGTTACCACTTTAGATGGGGTGAGAAGAGCAACAGGAATCAGCATGCCTAAGAGAGTATACTTCAGAGGTTGCTTGATCTTCAGCTAGGAGAGAGCTGCTAATATGTTATTCAAGGCTCTTTAGGCACTCTTGCGGAACAGCTCCTGATGGGTGTGTCAATTGGGGCAATTGCTAAGGACTCTGGTCAAGATTTTCCTTCCCAGACCCCAATCCCCTAAGATGACAACAGCCTGGGCACCAACGGCAAGCCTTTGTGTTATGGTCTTATCAGATGATCAAAACCAATCAGCTGTACCAAGTCAACAAACTGTCCCCTTTTGCTTAGATCCAAGGTCACACAGATTCAAGCTAGTCCTATGGGGAAAGCATTTTTTCTCCTTCCTCCCTTCCTTCAAGGGCGGAGTCTGTCCTGGAGGGCTGTGGGAGGGGCGTTGGCTTAGACTGCCGCAAGACCCAGCCCGGAAAACGTCTTCTCTCATTTCTCTCCTCCTCTAAGGGTGGGTTTTGCCCTGCCACAGGGAGAGATAACTCACCAGACTGGGGGAAGGGCACTTCCTGGGGCTACCAGGTGTCTCAGCTCAGGAAGTGGCCACCCCTTCAAGGGTGGGGTTTGTCTAGTTGGTAGGAAGTGCACACCTCAGGGCTGCTGGAGAAGCCCTGCCTAAGGCCACTGAGGGACCCAGACCAGAAAGCAGCCTGCCCCACTACTCCTCCCCTGCAGATGTGGGGATAGTCCCTTTGGTACGGAATACCAGTGGCCTGATTGCAGCCAAGGGCCATCTGCAACCCCTGAGGGTCACAGCCCAGAAAGCAGCTTCTCTTGCTCCTCCGCACCTCCAAGGGTGGCGGACTGTTTCTTTGGAAGGAGGCGCTGGCTACCAAGTCCCAGCGAAGAGGTGGCCATGGGTCCCAGCTGGGAAAACATCTTCCTTCACTACTCAGCCCTTCCCATTGTGGAGTCTGTCCGTTTGGGAGGCGGCACTGGCTACTGAGTCACAGCAAAGAGGTGACCACGTGTCTCATCTTGAAGAGTGGCCTCCTTGGTTACTACACACTCTTAGGGGTGCGAGCTGTCTCTTTGGTGCAAAATAGCCAGCCATGGAGATGCAACAAAGGGGCGGCCGTGGTTGTTGAGATACTCAAAAAAAAAAGAAAAGAAAAAAAAAGGGGGGGGGATAAAAAAGAGAGAAAAAGAGAGAAAAAAAAGAAAGAAGAAAAAAAAAGCGACCCTTTTTACTACTCCACCCAGTGGCGGACTCAGTCCCTTTGGCGTGAGTCATGGGGTGGGGGGCACTAATCTGGGAGTGGGGGTGTTATGTCATTCTGGGTCACGGCTCGGCAAGCAGCCTCCTTCAGTACTCCGTCTTTTTGGTACGAAGCGCTGGCGGCTGAGTGGAACAGGGGCCGCCCAAGGCCGCCTGGCAACTCAGCCAAGAAAGTGACCTCTCTCCCTTTTCCACCCTTTCAAAGGCGGAGCTTGAGTTGCCTGCTGGGACAGGCTGTCCGCGGGGTTGGGAGAGAAAGTGGCTTCTCTAGTTGCTCTCCTCCTCGAGGGGCGTGACCAGCTCTGCCGGGCAGAGGCAGCGGCTCTGACTCAGACCGTTGCCTGGGCAACAGGCCCCGGTAAGTTTAGGCTACGAACTCCTAAAATGGTGGCTGCCCACCCACTGAGAGTCAGCGCTGGAGGCAACTGCACAGGGCGGCTATCGGGAGCTGGGTTTGTCACCGCTGTCTCTCAGAGCTGCCCGTTGAGCCCACTGCTTCCCTAACACACTGAGTCGCGACTGATCAGTAGAAGGGATCTGTACTCTGTCCCACCCGCGCCGGCCAAATCTTCAGGGATTTTGGCGGGCAGAGCCTCCTTTATGGTGTTCACCTCCCCCGATCTGGTCCTAGCAGTCTCCTGAGGCAAGAAGCCTGTCTCCAAGCTCTCTCCTGTGGGCTTGGGAAGTGTCCACTCAGAGCAGTCTCTCCCTGTCCAAATCAGACCTAGCCCAGCACACGGGAAAGTTCAAAATGTTTCCCGCTCCTGTCTCCACTCCCCACAGCCTGTCACCCATGCTAACACTTCGCACTGACTTCAGGTGCTTCCCTGCCTGCGTGGGTGTGGGGGTCGGTGGAGGAGGAGTCGTCCTCCTGTGGGTCAGATCACACCCCGGCCAGCCGCCTACGCTGCACTCCCCACTGTATATCCCCGCTGTCCCGATTTTGTGGTCGATTCTCCGGTTCACCTCTTTTTTCCGCAGCCCCGCTTGTCCCTCGCTGCTTCTCTGCAGATTCATGAAGCTGGTCCTGTGGGAGAGCGCTTCACTCAGTGTGGCTGTCCGCGTTCTTCACCTCCTACTCTGGGAGCAGAGAGTCAGGAGGTCACCCCTAATCTGCCATAGGAAAATATAAATTTAAACCATGTTAAGATATCATCTCGCATCTGTAAGTATGGGTTTTAGCAAAAAGACAAAATACGGCACATATTGGTGGGCACGTGGAGAAAAGGGAACCTTGTATACTGTTGGTGAGAATGTAAATTTACACTGCTCTTATAGAATACAGTATGGAGTTTCCTCAAAAAAATTAAAAATAGAACTATCACATGATCCAGCAACCCCTGTTCTAGGCATATATCCAGAGGAAATGAAAACAGTACGTTGAAGAGATATCTGCGCTGCCTTGTTTATTGCAGCATTATTCGCAATGGCCGAGATACAGAATCAGCCTAAATGTCCATCAATGGATGAATGGATAAAGAACATGTGATATATGTACACAATGGAATATTCTTCAGACTTAAAAAAGAAGGAAATCCTGTTATTTACAACAACTTGGATAAACCCGGAGGAAATTATGCTTACTGAAATAAGCCAGCCAGGCACAAGAAGACAAATACTGCATGATCTCAGTTACACGTGGAATCTAAAGAAGTCCCATAGAAGCAGAGAGTAAAAGAGTGGCTGCCAGGGGCTGGGGGTGAGAGTAGGGAGTAGGGAGATGGTGGTTAAAGGGTACAAAGTTTCAGAAAGGCAGGAGTAATAACACCTGGAGATCTATCGGACAGCACAGTGACTATAGTCAATAACAACGTATTGTATACTTGAAAATTGCTGACAGAATAGATTTTAAATGTTCTCATTACAAAAAATGATAAGGATGGGAAGGAGATGGATATGTTAATTAGCTTGATTTAATCATTCCACAATGTATGCATTTATCAAAATTTCATATTGTATAAATGCAATTATATGTAATTTTATATGTAATTTTAAATATATGTAATTTTTCAGTTGTCAGTTAAAAAATAATAAATAGGCCAGGTGCGGTGGCTCACGCCTGTAATCCTACCACTCTGGGAGGCCGGGGCGGGTGGATTATTTGAGCTCAGGAGTTCGAAACCAGCCTGAGCAAGAGCGAGACCCCGTCTCTACTAAAAATAGAAAGAAATTAATTGGACAACTAAAAATACATAGAAAAAATTAGCCGGGCATGGTGGCACACGCTTGTAGTCCCAGCTACTCGGGAGGCTGAGGCAGTAGGATTTCTTGAGCCCAGGAGTTTGAGGTTACTGTGAGCTAGGATGATGCCACGGCACTCTAGCCCGGGCAACACAGTGAGACTCTGTCTCAAATAATAATAATAAGAAGAAATAAATAAAAGACAAAAAGAAAAACAAAAATACTCCCGTTCAGAAAAGAAGGAATACAGCAGTCACTGCTCCATAGCAAAGACAAAATCTCATGGGGCAGGTATTAAAAGGAGTCTCTGATGTGGCAGCGTGTGAGTGTGTGTGTGTCCTGTGTGTGTCCTCAGTAGACCCTGGTTATTCTTTCTGTAAAGAAGGCCATGCCTGTCTTCTCTGGGGTCCCTGGATCTACCCTCTGGGCAGTGGGTATTCATTATCCTCACAGTCACATCTGAAGTGGGCTTTGGGGCAGACCCACTCCTTGAATGTTGTTAAATACATGCTCATTGAAGGCTTTGAGGCTTAGTCAGAGCCTGCCACATGGAAAAAGCTGGTATGCACAGAGCGAAGGGTGAGGCTGCCAGACAGAAGCAGGTGCTGTGAGAGGGAAGATCTCGATAGCATGTGAGCTTCTGGTTCCAGCTGTTCTCTCACTCCCAGCAGATCCTCCCCCTCCAGCTCCTCAGGTTCTCTGTAGATTCTGTTAGACACTCAGTAAGTCGCTGGCCACCAAAAGTCTTCAAAATACGATTCTTCAACGAACCTGACCATTAAGGACATTTTACTCAATGTCATGGACACTCAAGTGCTTGAGCCTGTTTTAGAGTTCTAATAATTTTTGCACCATTTTCATTATGTAGTATCCATTACGCATTACCAAGGCAAAAGGTCAAGTATGGTAGCTGACTTATAAGCAGATACTTCTACTTAAAAGAAATAGTAAATGAAAATGGATCATAATACAGCAGCTTCTAGGTACCTGGATCTTGTTTCATAGGCTCAAGTTAAGTTTGTATCAGTAATAAAAACATCCATAAAATACAATTGGGTTAAACAAAATGTGTTACATACACGACAACAGAATATTAGTCTTAGAAAAGAAGGAAATTCTATCACATGATACAATAAGGATGAACCTGAGGACATTATACTAAGTGAAATAAACCAATTACAAAAAGAAAAGCACTATATGATTCCACTTAAAAGAAGTACTTAGAGTCAAATTCACAGAAACAGAAAGTAGAATGGCGGCTGGAAGGAGGGAGGAATGAGGAGTTGTTGTTTAATTGGTATAGAGTTTCAGTTTTGCAAAACAAAAAAGTACTAGAGATGGATGATGGTGATGATTGCATAACAATGTGAATGTACTTAACACTACTGAACATTTAAAATGGCTAAAATGGTAAATTTAATGTAACATGTATTTTACCACAATAAAAAAATGAATGGATGAGATCAATGTTCTGGAACCTTGTTGTTGTTAGAAAACAAATATGTTTATTGATAAATTGGTCTAGATATTAGACCAGCTGCCCTTCCACACTGGAAATTTAAACATTTGGTGATAGCTGTTATCTAGGTGAGTGCATCTTGATTTTTTCCCATTGTGGTACATATAGAAAACAATTCTATTTTACACCCATAGGGGTAACTAGGGGGGCCTGCTTGAAGCTGGTCATCAGCCAGGGGCTCTGGGTGTTTCAGTCACCCAACCGGCCTGCCAAGTTCTGACTCTCCCTACCCTGCAGTCACCTTTTCATGGCACACTGCCTGGGAAGCTTCCATCTGCACGGTCTGTTCACATGGTAGTTACCTTGGTTGATGGCTTGATTCCAAAGCTGACAAAGCAAGTTTGAGTAAGCCAGAGCTCTAAAAAGATTAAGCAGTTTTGCTCAGGTTGTTGTTGTTTTGGAATCTGCTGATACTATCTATAAAACCTTGAACCTCACAGGGAATGTGTACTCATTAGCTACTATTAGCTTGTCCTTAGATGTTAGTTGAGAGAGATTGGATTAAAAACAAGAATAAGTTTGCAGTCCGACCTGCTGTGTATGAGTGTTCCTATCTCTCCACATCCACGCCAACATTTGTTGTTTTGGTACTTTTTGATATAGGCCAGTCTCACTGGAGTTAAGTGATACATCATTGTGGTTTTGATTTGCATTTCCCTGATGATTAGAGATGTTGAGCAGTTTTTCATATGTTTGTTGGCCATTATTCTGTCTTCTTTTGAAAAGTTTCTGTTTATGTCCTTTGCCCTATTTTTGATAGGGTTGTTTGATTTTTTTCTTGCTGATTTTCCTGAGTTCTGTATAGAGTCTAGTTATCAGCCCTTTATTGGATGTGTAGCATGTGAATATTTTCTCCCATTCTGTAGGTTGTCAGTTTGCTCTTGTGATAGTTTCCTTGGCTGTGCAGAAACTTTTTAATTTGATCAATCCCATTTATTTATTTTTGTTGTTGCTGTGATTGCCTTTGGGGTCTTCTTCATAAGTTCTTTGCCTAGGCCAATGTCTGTAAGAGTTTTTCTGACACTTTCTTCTAGAATTCTTATAGTTTCATGCCTTAGGTTTAAGTCCATTATCCATCATGAGCTGATTTTTGTGAGAGGTGAGAGGTGTGGATCCTGTTTCAGTCTTCTACATGTGGCTATCCAATTTTTCCAGCACCATTTATTGAATAAGGATTCTTTTCCCCAGTGTATGTTTTTGTTTGCTTTGTCAAAGATTAGATGGCTATATGAGGATGGTTTTATATCTGGGTTCTCAGTTTTGTTCCATTGGTCTATGTATCTGTTCTTGCACTAGAATGTTTATAGCCGCACAATTCACAATTGCAAAGATATGGAAACCCAAGTGCCCATCAGTACATGAGTGGATTAATAAAATGTGGTATATGTACGCCACGGAGTTCTACTCAGCCACAAAAAACAACGGTGATCTAGCACCTCTTGTATTTTCCTGGATAGAGCTGGAACCCATTCTACTATGTGAAGTACCACAAGAATGGAAAAATAAGCACCACAAGTACACACCATCGAGTTGGTATTAACTGATCAACACTTATATGTTCATGTAAGAATAACATTCATCAGGTCTTGAGCAGGTGGGGGGCAGGAGGAGGGGATGGGTATATTCACACCTAATGGGTGCAGTGTGAACTGTTTGGGGGATGGACATGCTTGAAGCTCTGACTTGGGTGGGGCAAAGGCAATATATGTAACCTAAACATTATAATATGCTGAATAAAATATGCTGAAATAAAAAATAAAAAATATAAAAAAGTAAAAATAAAACAAGAATAAGCATTTGTTGTATGTTAAAGTAGATAAAGCACAACTATCAGACCCTGAGAGATTACTGCTAGTATTTAGTATTACTTTTGGATACAAATACAAATATTAATTGCTTTAGAAAGAATTATATCTTCCTATCCAACTGCCCGCAGTGTCTAATGAAATAGCTTATCTTAACCTAGAATGGATATTTTCTAAGCCATGTGACAAGGGAAGTGGATCCCTAAAATAGGGCAATGGCATTGTGCTGACATTTGGGTATGCTTAATTCCAAAACAAAAAACAGGAAAGAACTTCCTAGTGAGCTACCGTAATGACTCTGTAGCTTAGATCTGATGCTCTATGTCACCCTTCGAATCCATTTTGGTTTTTAGAAATGTTCTATTGAGTATAAATGTTTATTTGAGAGAGATGCTTCTGGAAAATGAAATTGTGGCACATGAAAGGTGTCATCGATTTCCCCTCTCCTGGGTCTGGGTGAGCTTAAGACTTGTTTGACCAGAAGTTATGCTGCATTATAAAATCTTAGGTTAGAAGAAGCCTTGCTCTTACAGAAATCCTGCTTTCTGTGTACAAAGGATCAAGTCCACCTGAGAGCTAAGATATACCCAAACAATACTTCTAAAGACTCATAGGAGTTTTGTCTAGACGTCAGAACTAAAACAGAAAGAACAAATTTCAGATACTTATCACAATGCTGGGGCAATAGGGAGAACAGCATAGATGGAGTTAACCTAAGCTAACACACTGACTGCCACACTAGAAAATTTTTTTTTTTCCCTTGGAGCCACGGTGTTTTATTACAAAAAGAAAATAAAAACTTCAAAAACAAAATGATCCTTTCTAATTTAATGAAAAATTTATTTTTTTAATTGCTTTCTGTGCATGAGTTATATGCAACTTGCAAAATAGTTCACATGGCTCCCAAGGTAGAGACATGTGTGTTACATATGCTTCACGAGGCCCCGTGCTCAAAACTAGCATGAGTTAAATACAATTTACATGGCAGTTAATGTGCTAAACAAAGATAGATAATTCATCCAAAGAAGTGGATTTAAATGATACTTAATTAAGGTATAAATGACTAAGCAAAATATGTTGTCTTTACTTATTTTATCTCTTGCCATCCTGGTCACATTCCTCATGAAATCTCAAAATGTCACAAAGTTGAAAAAAATCTTTAGAAGGACAGATAAACATTCACTTCTTGTTTTAGGAGATATAAGTAGGCTTCTCAGTCACATGTTATTATTATGACCAAATGTTAATAGGAGTTTTGAGAGAGAACTCTAAGATCATGATAGTACCATTAGGGTCATTTTCATTAAATTCTAAAATACTTAAAAAGGGCTAGATCCCTCAAGAGATAAACACATTTTAGAACTATTTTAGAACAAAAAAGATCTCTATTTTGCAGATAGTAGTGAGCAAGAAAAAAATCCATAGATGATAGACACATAAACATTTATTATTTATTACGCTATATAACATTTTACAGAGGTGCTTTGTCTAAGGTCTCACTGAGCTAGCAAGTGGTGGAATAAAGAATAGGATTCAGGTTATAGTCACGTTCTTTCGCCTACACCTGGCTGCATCTATATAGCACACTGTTCCTATGGAAACCCAGATGAGACGCAGACATTTGAGAAATAAACAACTTCGAACATGTTATCTGATGAATTCATTGCTATGAAGCTAATCTACCAGAATTTAACTAAAAAATTAGTCCGAGCATCTGAAGTCAGAGGTCATGCTGTTTTTCTTGGTTGTTCAACTGATAGATATTAAGAAGTTCAAGGAAAGATTTCAACAACTTTTTTTACACTCCAGCCTCCATTTCATCTTGGGTTCATATTTTGCTGGCCACACATGAGGCTTTATTAAGAGCTTGAAAAATAAATTTCAAATAAAGGACGAAGAGTCAAGGTTGGTTCTATAGAGATATGTTAATGGAATTGAGGTTATTATTTTCCCTTCTTTGTCCTGTCACTTTGAAATGGTATACTTTTCAAAGCTTATAACAATAATAGGCTTACACAAAAAGGTAAATCCATGACTGCATATATCTATTAGAACAAAGAGGTATCAGAAGTGAGGTGTGCATGTGTGTGTGTGTATGAGAAAGTTTAGAAATGTCAAACATTTTGTCACTAAAGAGCTGTAAAGCTTCCAAAGTCAACACAAGCCAGCAGGTGACATACAGAGCCTGGAACACCTCTGGACCGAACGGCCAAGATCAAGGCCATTTGCTGATAAGAGCAGACCTTGAACAGTATTTATCAAGGTCTTTTTAAAAAAAAAAAAAAAAAGCACTACAGCTATTTGGGAACACTGACACCAAATTGCACTTGCACGTAGCCTTGATCCTTTGTGTACTGGAACTTCTTCAGTTTATATTGAGGTAGTTCCATATTCTTAGGTTTAAAAATTCTAGTTAAAGGGCATTAAAAAAAAAAAACAACAACCCTGCAATGCTATAACCTCACTTTTGTTCAGAACAAGATCCAAACCATTATGTAATGGACAGGGAAAAAGCTCTCTACTACAGCTTCTAAGAAAGGCAAATCCCATTGAATGAACTCCCAATTTGCCTTGTTCTGCTGGGAACCTCAATTGGTTTGGCTCGGGGCTGAGTTTGCAATTAGAGGCAGAAAGGAAGTAATTGGCTCTATTTAGCAGAGAGAGAATCTGGAGTTCCAGGAAGCATCTATTCTCCCAATAGAGAGCACTGAGTCTCTGTGATGGCACAGGCCTGGGAGTGTGGCATGGAGAAGGCGGCCAAAGAAAAATCCCTAGCGAGGGGCAGTTAGAAGGACTTTTGAAACAGAAATGTTGAGTATTTTATTGCAGTTATTTGTAATGCTGTAATATTTCTTTCTCCTTCGCCTGTAGTCTCCTTTTATTAAAGTTGGCTGCCAATAGCAAGAAGGCCTTGTGTGCAGAGTTTTGTTTTTTTCCTAGGCTTTGATTTTTAGGGATGGTAGGGTGGGTGCAGAAACCACAGAGGTCTCTGAGTTCGATGTCTGTGTCAGTGTGGGATGAATAGGACCCGCATATGGGCAGAGGGGTGATCTTGCATGAATGGAGCTGATTAAACGGAAGCAGCGGTTTCAGGCAAGGATGCTCATGAAAATGAAGTCTGCTGGGAATGCGGAGGAATGTTGGGAAGGGCTTTTTGAATTCCATAGGATGTGGAATAGAAGTTTGAGCCAATCTTAGTAGGAATTACAAGGAGGGGAAACCGCAGCTACTTCTGGGAGAATTACCTTGTCTGTTTGCCTGTCCCTCTTTCTTTTTGTCGGGGGAGAGGTGTGTGGTTAATAAATATGGAAAGATATTTACATAACTTTTAATTTTATCACCCTTGGAAGATACTATTAGCTTCTATTAAATCATTTTAAAATGATTTAAAAATGAAGACACTAGAGCTCTGACTAACTTTTCAGAGCTACCCAGGAATGAGTGGCAGAGCTAGCAGTTACTTGAGATGTGCTGGACTCCAGGGCAATGTTTGTTTCACCAGGCTACATGGAAGTGACACAAACTCTTCCGGAACCAATGAAACACACACTTATGGGGACAGTGAGAAAGGCTGGAGACTTAACAAGACTAAAAAAGACTAAAAAATCTGTTTGCCATATATTAGCAATCCTAACGATACATTGATATATATTCAGATCCCTAAAAAATAAGTAGGAGGTTTCAAAGGAATTACTTTTGCTATATCATAATTTTCATTTTATCTTTCGACATTGGTTCTCCACCAGAGTCAGTTTTCTCAGGTGAATTTGCTCTAGAAAATGGAATGTTTCTGCTCTTTTTACAGACCTTGGAAGAATTAGAAACTAAATATAATGAAAATATGGAACAGCGTTATTGACAAATGAATGGTGAGTGGGAATGACAAGTAGGCTGCATTGGAATGAGAGTGTCAAATTGCCGCAAAAGTAAGAAAGCCAGTTAGATGGGAATTAATATAGATGAGATAGGATTTCAATCACAATCATGAGCAACTGAAAAATTTGAAGATTAAAGATCACAATGAGGATTTTGGATTTGGTTAAGAAAGAAGATACTTTAAAAGACTTATGATAAGAGGTATGTATGTGTGTGTGTGTATACATAGAGTGAGAGAGAGACAGAAAAGAAGAGAAGAAAGAAGACAGGGTGTGAGAAAATGAATGGCTATGGGAGATTATGAAGAGTCAATGAGAGAAAAGACATCCTAAGAGCTACAAAGTGACAAAGTGGCAGGGACCTGAACTTGAACTTTTTAGTGTCAAAAAGACCTCAGAGAACTGAGTAATTATGTAATAGGGCTACTTGGTAGCATAAACACAGATAACAAAGGGCAATTTCACACTGAGTCTTCATAGTACACAGAGAGAAAACAAAAGACTCAAGAGTGGATATAAGAGTGAAATCAAGTGAAAGCTTAAAACAGTAAAGAATAAAAAAAGAGATTAAAAAGGATTAAGACTAGAAGAAAAGTAGACAGGTCAAGCAGCAGGATGTTAATGGGAAAAGTGCAGTAGTTTGTTGTTAAAACTATGCATTATCTCATACAATTCCCATTACCCAGCAAAGGTAGGAACAGTAAGATGAGGTTACTAAGGCACAGAGTTTAAATGCCTCTGCCAAAGGTCACAAGCTAGTAAATGAAGTCAGATGTCAAACCCAGGCCTGTCTCCAAAGCCTGTATTCCATTACCATGAACATTTGTGTGTTAATGACTATTATCATTTTTTAAATAATGTTTTTACTTTAGTATGTATTTAAAAAGGAACATTTTCTACATAGTCAAAATATTATCACACTTCACAAAAATTAATCATAATTTTAAATATATCCTGTCCATATTTCACAAATTGCCTTCCAAATGTCATTTACAGCTGGTCTATCCAAACCAGGATCTAGTCCAAGTCATACTACCCTGGCTGCATTCCTCACTTCTCCTTTATTCTAGAAAAGTCTCTTCTTTTCATGACACTGATCTATCCTGTCAAGTGTTTCACCTTCTGGATTTGTCTGATTGCTTCTTCGTGGCAACTTTTTATTCTTCTATGCATTTTCTGCAATCTGAAAGCTGTGTCTAAAGTCTTAATAGATTCACGTTAAATGTTTTAGTTGAGGGTGCAGCATAGGTGTTATGTACACACGGCAGGCAATTCATTAGGAGATGGATAATACCTGGCTGTTCCACCATCAGGGGTGCTAAATTGATCAACAAATTAGGATGATGGCCTTATTCTCCACTGTACAATTTTAGCTTCATCCCTCCTCTGCCATTGCACAGTTATGATTTCCTCCTTGTGATGAGAATGTAATTTTTTATATGTTACTTGGGCAAACCACATATGAAATTTATTTCCCCAGCAATCGATCACCTAATAATTTTAATACCAACTGATAATCCTTGCCTGACTCAGTAATTTTGTCATGGCTGCAAAATGGTGATTTTATATTTCTACTTATTATTGTCTACATGTATTAGCTGGCATTCTTCCACAAAGTAGAGCTTCGACTTATTAACTTGGGCTACCGGTTGCTCAGAAATATAGGTCTTACTGAAAAGTCAGGATAAATGCATAGTTCCCTCTACTTACTAATATTCAAAGTAAGGAGTTGGTTTAATGGCCACCTCAGATGGTGACAAAGAGGTTTTTATGACTTATTCGAGAGTCATGATGAACTGATGGAGTTTCGTAGACCCAATGTTTCAGTTACCTATAATCTTGATGCTCGGATGTGCCAAATAAGGCCAGTGGGAACCACATCAACCTGGCTTTTGTGCCCTTTTGATATGACCCCACTGGTCTTTCAAAGCTTCGTTACTTTCAGTCATAAGATAACGTGGGCTCACCTTGTGTTTCCCTTTCCCAAATCAGGAATCAGCCATTTCTTCAAGGCACCCTGCTGACTTTTAGTGACGAATGACATTAGAGACCAAAATTTGGGTTCTTTTAAAATGGTAAGCAATTTTTTAAAAACTGTAATCCTATGGTAAATCTATTTTCTAACTTGACTTTATTCTTACGGTGAATTTTTCCATACCATTAAACATTCTGAACATTTCAAAAATGACTGAATAGTGTCCTATGAAGGCATTATAATTTTTGCTGAATAGGTTTGTGTAGTTAGACTCTGACATACTTTTTTAAAAACCTATTAAGCATTAGGCCTAGGAAAATTGTAGTGGTCCTACAATATTTTCATTGACTTTGTCCTGTTTGCTAATACTATCCTTTAAAAGCTATTCCACAGTTCCTACTAGACCATAAGATTCTTATTGCTTTCAATAAGAACTTTCAAATTTTCCTACCAGAAAATAATCTAAGAGAATAAACAACACAAGTTAAATTTTTCCTAGATTTACTTACACCTTCATTGGGCTGTATCATTTGTTCATCTTTAACTCATCAAAACTTCTTTAGGCACATTGTTGGTCAGTGCTTACTTTTGTGAAACAGAATCAGAATTAAGAACTGAAGGACTGTGTTCTTTTTTTTCTTCCAGATTTATTGAGGTATAATTGACAAAAACATATATTGTACAATGTGATGTTTTGTTATTATATAAGTATACATTGTGAAATGATTTACCACAATCAAGTTAATTAACACGTCCACCATCTCACATACTTTTTTGTGGTGAGAACACTTGAGATCTACTCTCTTAGCAAATTTCAAGTATATAATACATTATTACTAACCTTAGTCACCATGCTATATGCTAGGTCTCCAGAACTTACTCATTTTAAAACTGGAAGTTTGTATCCTGTGATCAGTATTTCTTTTCCCCCACCTCCTAGCCCCTGGTACTCACCGTTCTGTTACTGTGAGTTTGACCTTTCTTTACATTCCATATATACGTGAGATCATGCAGTATTTGTCATTCTGTTCCTGGCTTATTTTGCTTAGCACATGTCTTTCAGCACATGTTATCACAAATGGCAGGATTTCTTTCTTTTTTTTGTGAGGAATAATATTCCATTGTATATGTAAGCCACATTTTCTTTATCCATTCATCTGTAGTAGGACAGATGAGTGTAAAGTTGAAAAGGGAAAGGTAAAGATCAAAGAAAAATTTACCATGGTGAGAAGTGGTGACTGCAAAGGCAGAAAAGAACCAAGAATTGAAATCCAAGTGATCAGAATTTAGCTGAGGAAAACAAAAGGAGGGCATATGACATGGGCAAAAAAGGAATAAAGAGGCAGAGAGTAAATTTTTATGGCAGTGCATTTAAACAGAGAATGTATTACTGAGGGAGTTGAAGCATACAGTGGAGGATTTATTTATTTGTCTGTATTTGCCTACTTATTTTTTGAGACAGGGTCTCACTCTATTGCCTGGGCTAGAGTGCAGCGGCATCATCATAGCTCACTGCAGCCTTGAACTCCTGGGCTCAAGTCATCCTCCTGCCTTGGTCTCTTGAGTAGCTTGGACTACAGGTACGTGCAACCACATCCAGAGATGGGGTCTTGCTATGTTGCTCAGGCTGGTCTTGAACACCTGGCCTCAAGCTATCCTCCTCTCTCCACCTCCCAAAATGCTGGGGTTACAGGTGTGAGTCACCAAGCTGGCCCAGTGGGACATTTTAAATGCTGTCCAAGGAGCACGGTCAGTGAGCTGTACACTCAAGTAATGAACATCTGGATAATGTTTAATGGGCAATACTACACTGAAAAGAACCCAAAGCTTACTATAGTATGAATATTTTAACAATTTGACATTACATGTGTTACGTTTCTGAAATGCTAATCATATTTAGCCATGTATTCCTTATCTATACTGCAGGAAATCACCAAAAGCTAAATGATAGTGATGTCTGGGTAATTTCTAATTCTTATTTTAACAAGTAACTTAGATCATTTCCCTTCATTTTATTAAAGCAGCTAAGGGAAAGATACTGAAAGAAATTCTTTGCCAGGACCTACACACCCCCTGGTGGAGATAAGAATAAGTAATCAAATTCCCACACCTTGATGTCTCAATGTTAACTTGTTTATTAAAGGTAACTTCTGTACAAGATTTTGTTTTACTATCAGTAGCAACTTGATCCTTGTAAAGAGTAACAGGTCTGTGGCCTTAAATATTTATTTCCAGATGACGACACGTTGGGGAACAAAACAGTACCTGTCTTCGCTCACCATTACCCGAAGTGGCTGCCCCTGCATGCATACCCACGAGTAGGTGGAAAGGCAGTTCTTCCTTCATCGTAAATTCTGAGTTGTTGTATAACATCCAAGTCATTTTGTGAAAGAAGTGAAAATATAATAAACGATAATACTTTGGATATTTCTTACTGCTGTCAAGTGATGCTATCTTATGCAGTAATCACTTTTCTGGCCTACCATTGAATATGAATACCAGATTCTTGCACTAGATCAATGTAAAAAAAGAATTTGATATTCATATCTCCAGTTAAGAAAAAACACATAATATTCTTACAGAATTAGTGCCAGAGGTTTACAAATACTCTGCTTTTTCTGCCACATCATTCTTGATGTGATAAAGTTGCTAGGATAGGTTTGAAAAACAAAGCAAAAAAGGAAATATTGAGGAAAATGTAATAATATTGAAATGCATTACAATTCTCCATGCATGAGTTAAATAGAGTCAAAATTACCAAATCTGCCTAAATTAACATTTCATCTGAAGATATTTTTGGCAGTGAAGCCAAAAATTATCCTGTTTGCTGAATATCCTTCAGAAAATTACTTAATAGGCTGAATACTCGCCATATTTGCTGAATGTCCTTTAGAAAACTACTTATCCTTTTATAATAATCTGTGAGTATCCCAGTTCTCTGTATGTACTGCCAGTTACATTAAGAAAGGAGAACAATGTTTGTTACCCAAAACCATAGGACAGTGGAAACTGAACCCCACCAAGTGGAAGGAGACACTGATTCATCTCTACTCACAATGTGATTCTTCACATCACTTAACTTTTACCCATGAAAATAATAGAGATAATATTTATTCTGTTCATCTCCCAGAGTTCCGGTGAAGTCCACATGAAATAACGCATGGGGGGAAAAGCTACACACCAAGTGATGTCATAACAGAGATATTTCAGGATTTATGTTTATGAAGGATTTTAAGTTGTTGGTATTTATAATCTCCAATTTACAAATTAGATACCCAAAGTGTTGGCTGCAAACTGATCTTTGTATGTTAAAACATTCAACCAGTCATTCAGAATACACTTAAAAGGACTTGGTAGAGAATCATTCAGTAAACAAGTATTTTATCTGGCAGTTGAATTGGCACCAGTACAAATGTAATTTTATATATAAAGATGTTCTTGACAAAAGCTATGTCTGTGTCCTGCAGCTTCACCTGAGACCCCCAGCACTCATGGAAGACCCGCATCAGCATAATACTAACCTATTACCTGGCCCATTGTCTAATCTATTACCTGGCACATCAGCATAACACGAAATCTATTATTACCTGGCACATCAACTACCCTATTACCTGGCAGGCATTAACCACCTGACCCTCCAGACCACCCCAACTTAATAAAAGTGGGAAAAATTGGGTAGACGGCTCTCAGAATTTGGTGATGAGGCCCCTCTGAGTCCGCCGGCAAATAAACTTTGATTCTCCGACTCTCCGTGTGCCTCTCGGTTTGTCTTCAGAACTACCAGCTGTAACACTTGCTGTAACATTTTCGTTCCCTGACTGGAAAAACCAACCACGCTGGCCCCTTGAAGCCACAGGTTCTGGGACCCAAGCAGTGACGGGCGGGACCTCAGCGACAGAAGCAAACCGGCGTCAACTGCCATTTTGCGGAATATCTTCGCTCCTCAGGAGCTCCCCCCGGCCACGGGGTCCCAAACTCGCTCGGACATGCTGGAGAGAAGGACAAGTCAAATCAGGTCTGGAGGCATCGGACCAGGTAAGGTCCAGGGACCAGCCCTAGTCAGGCCCGTCAGATGGCAGAAGAGGAGCTCGATCACCTCCTGAGTGCAGGGAATTCCCAGGGTGGGAATGTGTAGCCTCTGCCTGTCTGAATACATGAGTGAAGAGTGAGTGAAGAGTGACTGTTTGTGGTTCCATGGTCCTCACCTGCGGTTCTGTGGCAGCGTCATACAGCATAATGGTGATTCACTCCCCTAAAGGGAACGACCAGGCCTGGGGTTTATGTGGGCACACCTTTGCCAAGACATGCCTAAGTTCCCGTGAGGGGCGCAGAAAGGTGGACACCTGAGAGAAACCCCCCCTTTGTCTGTTGCGCTGTGACACCATTCAAGGGTCACCATTCAAGGATGGGTAGCATAGAATCTAAGCCTAAGGTTCTTAAATTCATGTTAAGGAACTTTAAGAAGGGTTTCATGGGAGATTATGGCATCACACGGAGTCCCAGTAGATTTAGGGCCCTCTGTGAACACGAATGGCCCACATTCAGGGTCGACTGGCCCACAACAGAAACCTTACACCTCCCCACCATGCGAGCAGTTTGGAGAATTGTGACCAGGACTCCCAGCCACCCTGACCAATACCCTTACATAGATTCATGGCTAGAGATTGCTCAGACCATGCCCCCTTGGGTATGGTTCTGTGCTAATAAGGGACAGAGCAGGATTTTTGTAGCCCAAAGGACCAGAGACTCCAAACTGTCCAAACCCATCTATCAGGAAGTTCCTGAAGAGGATCCACCATTACAGCCCTACAACTCTACCATGACACCTCCTGAAGTACCCTCGAATCCACCAGACACCCCGCCACTGTCAGTCTCCCTGTTGCAAGCTCCAGAACAACCTGGTGCCGACACTCCCATCACCCACCCGCTACGGTCAGCTCAGGGCCCAGCTTCAGCCCTCCAGATGCCCCTGCGTGAGGTGTGAGGTCCGATGCAGGTTACAGACAATGGGTCCGTTCAGCCAGGTCATCCAGTCCTGTACTACCAGCCCTTCTCCACCACTGACCTTCTGAACTGGAAGCACCACACCCTGCCATACTCCAGAAAACCTCAGGCCCTTGTTGACCTCCTGGAATCCATCTTTCAGATCCACCATCTGGCTCGGGAAGACTGCTGCCAGCTCCTTCTGACCCTTTTAAACACAGAAAACATCGCCATATTGTAGCTGGGACCCCGAGGTGGCTCCAGGACCACACTCCAGCAGAGACCTTGGACGTGGAGCAGTGGGCACACAGAGCAGCACCCAAGACCAACCCGGATTGGGATCTCAACTGCCCGAGTGGGCAAGAGGCACTTGTAAGGATTGGGAAGCTCTCCTCCACAGGTTCCAGGAGGGAGCCAGAAAACCAACCAGCATGAACAAAGTTGCTCTGATCACCCAGAAGCTGGAGGAATCACTGAGCAAATTCTATGAGCGCCTTTGTGAGGCCAACCAGGTCTGCAAACCTTTCGACCCAGAGGCAGCCGAAAATCAGCGGATGGTGAATGCCACATTTGTTGGGCAGTCCTATACTGACATCCAATGGAAACTCCAGAAACTTGATGGGTTTGCAGGAATGAACATCATGCAGCTGATGGAAGTGTTCCAAAAGGTCTATGTTAATCGAGACTGGACTGCCCAGAGGGAGAATGACAAGAGAATGAAGCAGAAAGCCGCTCTCCTGGCCGCTGCCCTCGGAAGACCTGACCCCACCATGAAACCTGGCTCACCACGGGAAGGAGGACCCAGGAGACAATGGACCCTGAAGCCTGACCCATGCGCCTATTATAAGGAGTTTGGTCACGGGAAGCATGAATGCCTCAACAAAAGAAACCACCCACCGCCAAACAGGAACCTGCCCAGGGGCTTCCAGCAGGAGCCAGAGACCCGGGACCTCTTTGGTCTCACTGGGGTTGACTCAGAATAGGACTGACCGGGTTCCCTGACTCTTGGTCCCCAGGAACCCATGGTCATAATGGAAGTGGGGGGACGACAAATAACATTCATGGTGGACACTGGGGCAGAACACTCGATGGTAAAAACCCTGGTGGCTCCACTTACAAAGCGGGAAACCACTATTGTGGGAGCCACTGGACCTTGAGTAGCTGGACCCTTCTGCCAATCCTAAATATGCCAGATGGGGGTCTACCAGATAAGACATGAATTGCTATACCTACCGGACTGCCCCATTCCCCTCCTAGGTCGAGATATCTTCAGCAAACTGGAAGCCCAGATCACCTTCAACCCGGAAGGGACCATGAGCCTCACGCTCAGCACCCCAGAGACTCTCATAATGGTGGTCACCCCAGGAGTTGGAATGGAAGCTACACGATGAGGCCAAAGAGGAACAGAACCCACCTGACTTCCGCAGGATTTTCCATTGGTATGGGCAGAGGAAACCCACCTCCCCCATCTTGCACAGCAACCTGCACCCCTGGTGATTGAGATGAAACCAGTACCCCATCCCCAAGGAGGCTCGAGAGGGAATTCAGGAACACATTGACAGGCTTAAGCAGAAGGGGATTCCGGTGGAGTGCCAATCCCCATGGAACACTCCCCTCCTGCAGTCAAAAAGCCCAAAGGAGGTGGATACTGCCCTGTCCAAGATCTGCGACTGATTAATGAGGCTACAGTGACTCTCCAGCCAGTGGTACCAAATCCATACACCCTCCTGGGCCTCATTCCTCCTGATGCTGCCTGGTTCTCCTGCCTGGACTTAAAGGATGCTTTCTTCTGCGTGTGGCTCACTCTGAAGAGCCAGCCCCAGTTCACCTTCGAATGGGAGGATCCTCAGACTAGAAGGAAAACCCAGCTGACCTGGACACGACTATCACAGGGGTTTAAAAATTCACCAACTCTATTTGGGGAGGCTCTGGCCACTGACCTCATCTCCTTTCTGCGAGAAGAAACCCGCTTCACACTTCTACAGTACATCATTGACCTCCTGCTAGCAAGCCCAACCAGAGGAGGCTGCCACCGGGGAACCCAGCGCCTGCACCAATTGCTCACTGCCAAGGATACAAAGTCTCCTGGAAAAAGGCACAGACCTGCAGGCAACAGGTGAAGTACCTTGGTTTCAACATCACTCACGGGCTCCGGACACTGGGACGTGAGCGAAGCACAGCATCTGTACAGTTCCCAGGCTGGCCAGTCAGAGACAATGCAGAGAATTTCTCAGCGCAGCCAGATTCTGCCACATCTGGATCCCAGGTTTCTCCCTAAAGGCCAAAGCCTCTGTACAAGGCCCTACGCAGGCCTGAAAACAAAGAATTGGAATGGGCTGAGAGACAGGAAATGGCTTTCCAGGAAATAAAGAATTACTAAAAAGAGCCCCCACACTAGGGCTATCGGACCCCACCAAAGACTTCAGCCTGTTTGTCCACGAGAAGAAACAAGTGGCTCTGGGGGTTTTGACTCAAACTGCAGGCCTGTGGCAGAGACCAGTGGCTTACTTGTCTAAGCAATTGGATCTGGTAGTGGCAGGATGGCCACCTTGCCCCCGTGCACTAGCAGCCACTGTCCTGCTAGTCAAGGAAGCAGACAAACTCACACTTGGACACAACCTCCATGTCCGCGTCCCTCATACAGTAATATCTCTAATGAACACCTCAGGGCACTGGTGGCTCTCAAGCAACCGGTTAGCGCAATACCAAGGACTGCCATGTGAAAATCCACGAGTTGTCCTGGTGACTGTGCAGACCTTGAATCCCGCCACCCTCCTACCCACCGAGCCAGGGCCCCCGCACCATGATTGCACTGAGGTGGTAGAGGAGGTCTATGCCAGCCAGTCAGATCTGAGAGATAGTCCTCTAATGGGGATGTTGAACTCTACACAGATGGCGGTAGTTTTATCCAGAATGGGAAATGACTGGCGGGCTTTGCAGTCACCACAGTCGATGAGGTCATCATGTCAGCTCCTTTGCCCCAAGGGTAGTCGGCACAAAGGGCAGAGCTATAGGCTCTCATCCAAGCCCTCAGGCATGCCCGGGGTAAGAAGGCAAACATATACACAGACTCTATAATATGCCTTTGCCACAATACATATCCATGGGGCAATGTACAGGGAGAGCGGACTGCTGACTACAGGTGGAAAGGAGATTGAAAATAGGGATGAAATCCTCCAACTGCTGGGGGCAGTTTGGGAGCCAAAAGAAATTGCGGTCATCCACTCTTGAGGGCACCAAAAGGGCACAGATCCAATTGCCACCAGCAATCGCCTGGCAGACCAAGCAGCCAAAATTGCAGCCACCCAAGAATGTTCAGAGGACAACACTCCAACCCAATGCCAAATCTTGTTGGCACCCGAGTGGCCTGAAGAACCAAAATATACTCCAGAAGAGAACCAGTGGGCAGAGCAGGAGAAAGCCAACTCAGAAGGTTGGAGGCACCTATAGAACCATAACATCTTTATCCCCAATAAATTAGCATACTCTATTATCTCCCAACATCACAACCTGACTCACTTAGGGAAAACAACCCTCACGCAGCTACTCGCCCGGTACTACTACATCGCCAAACTTCTGTCCATTGCTGCAGCAGTCAGCGCCCGCTGCCAGACCTGTGCTAAACACACTGCAGTGGTCAGGCCGAGACCCACCCCAGGAACTCAGTACACCGGAGCCTCTCTGTTCAAGGATGAGGAAGTTGATTTCACAGAAGTAAAACCATGTCGGGGCTATAAACACCTACTGGTAGTGATGTGCACCTTCTCAGGCTGGGTCAAGGCAGTCCCCACCCATACCGAAAAGGCTAGGGACGTGGCAAAGCTTCTACTGAGAGAAATCATCCCCAGGTACAGTCTGCCACTCTCCTTTGGCAGTGACAACGGAACAAGCTTCACTGTGGAGGTCATGCAAACCCTCACCAAGGCACTAGGAATCAAATGGAAACTACATACAGCCTACAGGCCACAGAGCTCAGGGAAAGTAGAATGCATGAACCGGACCCTCAAGACCACTCTAGCGAAGCTATGTCAGGAAACACAATTACCCTGGGTAGACATACTAAGCTTAGCCCTGTTCAGAGTCAGGTGCACACCGCAGTCTACGGGATATTCACCCTTTGAAATTCTGTTCGGTAGACCTCCCCCTCATCAAGCGACTAAGGGGAGACATTCGACAACTAGGGGAATTGAAAATAAACACACACCTCCAAGTCTTAGCCAAAACTGTCCACCATATCCACCACACCATCCTAGCAAAAACTCCTATCACCCTGGGTCTCCCTGTCCACCTCCACCAGCCTGGGGATCTAGTCTGGGTAAAGGGCTGGAAAAGAACACCCTAGAGCCCACCTGGAAGGGTCCCCATACTGCGATATTAGTTACTCCCACTGCTGTTAAAGTTGCAGGTATCACACCATGGATCCACCACTCCCAGGTGAAAAAGGCTGAACCAGACAACGAAGTTGATCTCTGGACTGCACATCAGGACCAGCAGAACCCGCTAAAGATCCAGCTTAACCATCTCCCAACGAGGACAGCCACAGCCAGGACTGAACAGGAGTAAATGGGACCACTGGCCCTGGCCTTTATTGGGGTTGTAGTGACTTTACTGGCGATTGGACTCTTTGCGGTAGCTCCAGGAGATTGGACTAGACTGCAGAGGATGTCCCTAACTGTGGTATTTTGGCTCATTATAGGATGTCTACTCTTGCCTCAGTGCCTATCCTCCTCCTGGTTGGGGCACTTACCCTAACAACTATGGCAGAAAAACCCTGCCCTGAGGCTTGCTATGCTAGGACTTGGAATCCCTCCACTAATGGGATTACTCGAGGCTTCTGAACCACGGGAGGTTTCACAGTCCGCGCCTACATGTCAAAGACATGTTATAGTCAGGCTGAGGTGTGTCACAGTGGGGGAAAGAAATACTGGACTGGCAGCATTACAGGCACCTACATACTAAACACAATTATAAAAATCACAGAGACAACTATAACCCAGAGAGCAACAGCTCACATAATGGCCTTACGAGGCTATCACCCACTGGGAAATGGTGCCCTATAATAGACACATAAGTGCACCAAAGCAGGGAATGATAAGGAAAATTCCCATCTATTACTTGGCACATCAGCCACCTGAGACCCCCCACCCCTCACAGAAGACCCACATCAGCATAACACTAACCTATTACCTGGCCCATTAACTAATCTATTACCTGGCACATCAGCCTAACACTAAATCTACTACCTGGCACATCAACTACCCTATTACCGGGCAGGCATTGGCCACCTGATATCACACCCCTTGGACCACCCCAACTTAATAAAAGTGGGAAAAATCGGGTAGATGGGGCTCAGAATTTGGTGGTGAATAAACTTTGATTCTCCGACTCTCCATGTGCGGCTCGGTTTGTCCTCGGGACCACCCACCGTAATACTTGCTGTAACAACTGTTTCAAGGAAAGTGTCCTGTGAGTCATAAAGTTTTCGAAGTGATATTTAGAAGTATACAGAGAACAAAGAGAAAAGCGAACTCAGGAAGACAAAGGGAGGAGAAATAAGAACGGAAGTGAAAGTTTATGTGTTGGTTGGAGATTTAGAGGTCTATGAACAAAACAGAAACCATCACTATCTCCACCCCCACATACATATAGTATGAAGATTTTTAGATATTTTGGCACACACACACACAATGAGTAAAAGCACTGACACTATTGCTTATAGCAGGAAGCATAATGAGACAATCAAACATGCTTTTGCATACACTTAAATATAATTATTTAAGTAAAATCTTAGCTTTGATTGGCAAACCATCTATAAAAGTGGAATTAGGGGGCCTATTCGAAAATATAAAAATTTAAGTCATCAATTTGAAATATTCTAGAAATGAAACCATCTTTTATAGTTTTTTTAATTTTCATTAATAGATTCAGGTAGACACTGTTAATTTAAAAGCTAATTTAGAGAAAGGAAAAAACAGTTTGTGAGTCATCCAGTGGTCCTTTGCATCTGAGGAGGTCAGGTCAAATTAACAGATGCCAGACACTTTCTGAGGCAGGACAGTGACATGGAAACCAGTCAAGCCTCTTTGCCATTTCCATTCCATCTAAAACAAAAGGATTAGGATGCCTGTGGACACAGTCCTGTGCTAAAAAGTAATTTATTTCAAGTACCACATCTAGAGAACTCCTGATCTTTTATAAGCTTTAGTGTCATTTCAAATACCAAATATACTTAAGATTTGTATGTATAATACATCAAAAAAAGAAACTTATGGAAATTAAGTACTAGTTGAATATTTTAACATACATAAAAGGGTACTATTAAGGAATATCTAAATTAAGAGAGTTTTATCATTTTCTTTCTGAAAATAATTCCAAGAAGAACATTGAAACTCATGGATGTTTGCAGATATCCTTGTCTGTTTATAAAGGTTATTTGGAAATCTGTAATTTCAGGTCATTTCTGCTGTTTCTGATTGTGTGGAAGATTGCATAATTATTTAGAGAACAAGAACAATATATAATGACAAGAGAGAATTTTCTTTGTAAGTTCAGCCAAATTGAATGTGTAGCCAAAGTTAACAACAGCTACTCTAACTGGTTTGATTTCAGAAGCATGAGTGCCACGTAATTAAAGCCTCTAGTATCGTCTGATTTTCTGCAGTTGTTCAATTAAAAAAAAGGTATCATGTATATTTTAGCACACTCCCAATTTATTGTGATTAAGTCTCATTAACTCCTCTTTCACATTTTGGGGGTATCAGTAGTCAAGTGACAAACAGTGATGAGGCATTACATTCTCAAACAATGGCTAAAAATGTTAGTTATGTGAAATTAATTTAATAAAATAAATTGAATAATGACTATTATTCAGGCTAGCACTATATAGCCTGCATTATTTAATATATATGAAGATATAAAATCTACTCAAAAAATCATACTATAAGTAATCAAATTACATGACAAGTGACCAGCAAATCTCTGGTTGTTTTTGAGTAAGCAAGACTCACTTAACAGGTTGAGGAATGTTGGCATGGATGCGGAGAGATAGGAACACTCATACAGTGCTGGTGGGACTGCAAACTAGTGCAACCTCTGTGGAAAGCAATATGGAGATACCTTAAAGAGATACAAGTAGATCTACCATTAGATACAGCAATCTCATTACTGGGCATCTACCCAAAAGAACAAATGATACTCTATAAGAAAGACACCTGAACCCAAATGTTTATAGCAGCACAATTCACAATTGCAAAGTTGTGGAAACAACCCAAGTGTCCATCAATACATGAGTGGATTAATAAAATGTGGTATATGTATACCATAGAGTACTATTCAGCTTTAAGAAACAATGGTGATATAGCACCTCTTGTACTCCAGGATAAAGTTGGAACACATTCTACTAAGTGAAGTATCCCAAGAATGGAAAAACAAGCACCACATGTACTCACCATCAAATTGGTATTAACTGATCAACACATAGTGCACATATAAGAATAACATCTATTGATGTTGGGCGGGGGGGGGGAGGAGGGGTCAGGTATATGCATACACAAAGGGTGCGATGGGCACCGTCCGGAAGATGGACACACTTGAAACTCAGACTTGGGAGGGGATGTCGTGGCCTGCCTAGGGACGAGGAATGAACATAGAGACAAAAAGACATACACACATAAAGACGGTACGAGACTGCAGTGACTTCCTGCTGCAGCGCCTTTATTTATAACACAGTCTGTTTGGCAACTGTCCCGCCCAATTTCCTTGTTCCCTCATTGTCCCAACTCGACACGCCCTATTCCTTGTTGTTTTGTTTCCAGAGAGCCGATGTTTGCATCCTAAGCTCTCTAGCCCCTCCTGTTTGCAGGGTCAGTGTGCCCTGGCTCGTGTGCAAGCCCAGGCATGTTCTTGGAACAAAACAACAAGGAAACATTCCCAGCTCCAGGCTACATATGACCCGAAATGTCCTCTACATCTTCCCCCTTTTTTGTTTTAAGGCACAGGATGCTGTGTTCGGACATGTTGCAGCACCGCCATTATATCATGCCGTTGCTCCTTCTTCACTCTTCTTTGGGACCATCGCCTGTAGACTATGAAAAAACAAACAACAAAGAATAACACAATGCACAGATTGCTAGTAACTGATGTAAGCCATGTTTTAAGGTTTTCGAAAGGATTTAATTGGGCTAGACCATTAGCCAGGCCTTGAAAGATCTCCGCCTCATTCATTTCAGGGAGATTGTTATGGAATACATCAGTTATTTCTTGTTCCAAATTTTGGAGATCGGAGGTCATATTGACACTGCCAGATGAGAGATTATGGAGTGAGTTCCAATGCTTGCCAATGATTTAAAAAATTTAATGTGAAAAGGACTCGAAGGTGACAATGAGGTGACTCCGGAGTTTCCCCTTTTTGTTTTTAAAGTTGAAGTTTTAAGGTATGGTTGGCACGTTCAATAATAGCTTGGCCTTGACTATTAAAGGGTATGCCGGTAACATGATGGACAGAATACAGGTGAAGGAAATTAGCCAATTCGTGAGAGGTATAGGCTGGGGCGTTGTCAGTTTTAATAGTATGCGGGAGGCCCATAACAGCAAAACACAAATGTAGATGGGTGATAACTACATCAGCTTTTTCAGAACTCTGAGCTGTGGCCCATTGAAAATGAGAACAAGTATCAATAGTATGGTGAATATAGTGAAGACGGCCGAAGGATTGAAAATAGGTAACATCCATTTGCCAAATCTGGTGGCGCTGAATCCCCCAGGGATTATGACCTGGTAAAAGAGAAGGAAGATTAATAGGGGCACAAGCAGAACACGAGTGGACAATCTGCCTGCCTTGCTTGCGAGTGATAGAGAAACGATGTTGTAGTCCTCTAGCATTAGTATGGTGCAAGGCATGTTCGGCATGTGCCTGTTGAACAGAAGCAATCAGTAAGGAGTCAATAGTAGTGTTGCCTAGGGTAAGAGGGCCAGGAAGGCGAGAATGGGAATGGATATGATAATATAAAGAGGGACTGAACGAGACCGAAAGAGAGTATGGAGATATGAAAAAAGCTTCTGTAAAGAAGAGTGAGGGTTAAGAGGTAGAGATGTGGTGGGGAGTTGAGATGTAACATAAACAGCGTATTGAGAGTCACTGAGAATATTCAATGCTGTCCAAGGAAAATCCTGCAAAACCAAGCAAATAGCACACAATTCATTCTGTTGGACTGAAGAGAAAGGGGAAGAGACAACTTTCTGTGCAATTGAACTCCAGTACCCTGTTTTAGAGGAGCTGGATGCATCAGTGAAAAATGCAGGGCCTGAGACAGGTTGCAACGCAATATTAGAAATAGGAAGAACAGAATGAGTTTGAAGAAAAGAGAATAGTTTATGAGCTGGATAATGATTATCAAACTGACTGACAAAGTCAGCACAGGCTATTTGCCAGGCAGATGAAAATTCAAAATTCGCCTGTATATCCTTGGCTGTTAATTTAGTAACAATACGACAAGGATCCCGGCCAGAAAGTTGCCTACAGCGTCGTCGGTCGCGAATGATCAAAGAAGCGAGTTTATCCAAATAAGCAGTCAGTTTCTTGTTCTGTTGATTGGGTAAAAACAACCATTCAAGAATGCCATCTTTTTGGCCCAAACACCCAGAAGGTGAATGGGGTGTATGAAATACATAAAAAAACTATAGAACAGGAAAGATCAAGGAATGTTAAAGTTCCAGAGGTAAGTCGCTGTTCCACAAACTGCAACTCCTTTTCTGCTTGTGGGGTAAGGGTATGAGGGCTAGTCAAGGAACTATCACCTTCCAAGGCAGAAAACAAATGTTGCAGGGCATAGGTGGGAATGCCTAAAGTTGGGCAGAGCCAATTAATGTCTCCCAAAAGTTTTTGAAAATCATTCAAAGTCTTCAAATTTTCCCTGCGAATTTGCAATTTTTGGGGTCGAATCTGCATTTCTGATAGGCAATAGCCGAGACAGTCAATAGGCAGGTCAGCTTGACTCTTGTCTGGTGCTAGAACTAAATTAAAAGAAGTTAGTTGTTGTTGGAGATCAGAGAAAGCGGCATCTTGTTCAGCCACAGTAGGAGCTGCAAAAAGAATGTCATCTATATAATGATACAACATAATAGCAGGATGTCGCAGACCCGCCCAGTGAGATCAACAAATTCCTGGCAGAGGGTAGGGCTATTTAACATGCCTTGGGGCAAAACCCGCCACTGATACCATTCCGTAGGACGGCCATTGTTGTATTCCGGGATGGTAAAGGCAAAACGTTCCTTGTCACAGGGTTGAAGAGGTATAGTGAAAAAACAGTCTTTTAAATCTATGACTAGTATTGACCATCCTCTAGGTATCATAGAAGGAAGGGGCAAACCAGGCTGTAAAGGACCCATAGGTTGGATACATTTATTGATTTCTCGTAGGTCCATCAAGAAGCGCCATTTACCTGACTTCTTCCTGATGACAAAAACAGGAGAATTCCAGGGGGAAGTAGACTGTTCAATATGACCAGCAGCAAGCTGTTCAGAAACCTACACTTTTAAGGCCTCGAGCTTCTCAACGGGTAGTGGCCACTGCTCAGTCCACACAGGAGTATCTGTTCTCCAGTGTAAGGTCAGAGCTCGAGGAATATCCTGAGCAGTGGCAATTAGTTTAAAGAAGTAGAAGAATCTACAGGAGGCAGGGGGTTATATCCCATTTTAAGCATCATGTTTTTGACATTAGGAGTAAGGTGAGGGATAGATAAAAATGCTCCAAATTGATGAAGGAGGTCCCTGCTAATGGGACCAGCGGCTGCGGCGGCAAAGAGACAGGATAAGCCACGGGCGCTGTCGGGGCTGTGGGGCTAGTAATAATAGAGGGTAAACACTTCTTCAATAAGGCAATAAGTTCTGCTATTTCAGTGTTAGGGGATAGTTAGCCTTTTCCTGGCTATCCATTGGAGGAGTCACCTCTGGGATCTCCTCAGGGGGAGGGGGATCACGATCATCCAGTTCCTCCCCATTTTGCGACTTGGCTTTCTCAGAGTCTGTTTCCAATAACTGTAGTGTTTGGGCTATAGCTGTACAAACAGTCCAAATTTTTAAATTAATCATGTCTCCTCGTTGGTGGGCTACACGAAACGCCTTAACAACCTATTGTCAGCTGCACAAATTTAACCGAACTTGGGACTGAAACTGAAACCAATAGCAATGCCACTGCCCCAAGCCAAACAATTGCTTCACAGTAGTATCTTTAACTTCCACTCCCACCGAATGTAACAGTCCCTGGACTAACTTTCGCTATTCTCATTCAGCAGCTGAAGGGGAATTCCCCATAATGCCAGAGGTCCTACTGTTGGTTGCCACTTACTTACCAAAGAGGTCCCGCTCCGATTCCTCAGTCCCGAATGACGCAGACCCTGCTCGCTGCGCCACTTGTCGTGGCCCACCTAGGGACGAGGAATGAACATAGAGACAAAGAGACATACACACATAAAGACGCTACAAGACTGCAGTAACTTCCTGCTGCAGCGCCTTTATTTATAACACAGCCTGTTTGGCAACTGTCCTGCCCAATTTCCTTGTTCCCTCATTGTCCCAACTCGACACGCCCTATTCCTTGTTGTTTTGTTTCCGGAGAGCCGATGTTTGCATCATAAGCTCTCTAGCCCCTCCTGTTTGCAGGGTCAGGGCGCCCTGGCCTGCGTGCAAGCCCAGGCACGTTCTCGGAACAAAATAACGAGGAAATGTTCCCAGCTCCAGGCTATATATGACCTGAAATGTCCTCTACAGGGGGGGAGGGGGGCCAAGGGCAACATATATAACCTAAACATCTGTACCCCCATAATATGCTGAAATTAAAAAAAACCAAAAACCCAACAGGTTGACGGGTTTCCACTATGTCTTCATAGAACAGTGCTCTTCCTTGTCTCCAAATTTCTATTATAAAATCGCAGCACCTACTATTAATACTACTGGGATTCAGAAAATCATAGGTATTTCACGCCGTTCCTCGTATGTGTATTCCTTAACCTTCTGTTAGGTTTACTTAGAGTGAGAACCCGAAAAATCTCGTAAAGCCTGTGAAACAAAAGCTGCAGGAGTCTGGAGAGTCCGAGGTTGTAAATTTAACCACAGGCAGCTGCAGCCACTGGCATTCCTATAACCCCGGGCAAGGACAAAGCTATCCACCTGGCCTATCTCTGCAGGTATTATTCACTCCCTCC
>RJWJ010002631.1:0-27399 GCA_004363605.1 Indri indri | reverse complement strand
CTCATTTCTACCATGGGAACTGCCAAGGACACTTCACTTAAAGTACATCACTCCCAGAAATGAACCAAGGCTGCCCTTCTTCTAGAACACTTTTTTTTCTTCTTTTAAATCCAATCAAAACATACATTTTCTATCACCAGCATCAGCTTTGTGGGCTATTCCAAATCTCATTTTTAAAACATTAATGCAAATATTCTTCGAATCCAGAGGATTCTACTCTTCATTTGATTTATTACGTATTACCCATTTACTGAGTGACTCCTGGGAAAGATACTGTTCTAGGCTCTAGGGACACAAAGTTCCTGCTCTTGTGGAACTCTCTGACAGTCTAGGGGAACGGGAAGGGAAAATGTAGGTTAAATAAATTAACAAGCAGCTATCAGGTATTGCTAATGCCATGGCAAATGGGGTAACGTGACTGAGAAAGACAAGGGATGACTCTAGATTGAGGCATCAAGGCAGGCCTCTCTGCAGAAACAACATTTATTAAGCTGAGGTCAGAATGCCGAACTGTGTGACAGTGTCATTTACTGTGAGTAACATGCTGCCTGCAAATACAGGACTCTGCTGTTAGCAGGCCCTCAAAAAATGATAAACCCAAGTAGTCATCCCTAAGATATGCACTACTTACTGAATCATACACATGCTTAATATTAAAGAATATAAGGTCAGATTAGTTTGAGCTGCCATAGAACTCCTATGAACACTATTTCAAACACTAACATCTACTCACATTATAAATATTTATAATAGGTTTTCAAGGAGGAAAAAAAACCACTCCTTAGTATTACCGTATTTTATAAATATGCAAAACATGGTATTTGCATGTAATTTTACTATATTAATAAAAATGACCACCTTATCCCATAGACTGTTGAACCTGGTATCAATCTGTAGAAAGGACCAACAGTTCTTTCTGTAAGATGTTACTTCACCTCACTACCTTCTATACTCAAAGGCCCAGGCACCATCACAAATTCCAGGCTACTGAGAGCAGGACTTCCACTTGTACTCAACTAGCTCAGGCTTTCACTTTCAAGCCTACTGATGGTATGAATATCTGTGGTATTTCTACTTGTTACTTTTTAATTGACATAGATTCTCACGGAAAACTAAAAATCACAGTTTTCACCATTCCTGATCCTAGGATAAAAATGATAAAATCTGTTAACACTGAAGAAACAAGTTTTTCCCAATGATAAAATCTGTTAACACTTGAAACAAGCCTTCCCCACAAAGATAAAAACATAGAATGAAATAGGGAAGATATTAAAAGTACATTGAAAGGTACCCTAGGTAGACAAGGAAATAAACAAACCAAAAATTTAATACAAAGGCACAAAATAAAAAGGACATATTCTTAAATACTCTTCTATCCTCAAAGTTAAAGTGAGAAAAGTTACTAGTGGTTTAAATATCTACACTAAATGTAAGCCATTTTAAACAGTACTTCCAAGCCAATGTAAAGTGAAGGAGTTAAAAAGGACAAAAAAGAGTTTTGTGAGGAAAAAAATGGCAGTCGCCCCACACTTTTAATCTCTTAGCCCTCTTTTAATGTTCCCTAATTAACACACATACCTTAATTCAATAATAAACAACAGGAAAAGTATTGTATTTGCTAATTATGGGTGACATCTTTAAGTACTGAGTTACTTGCTTAACAGGCCCTCCAAAGAAAGCAGGAAGTCTTGTGAGACAATCAACACAACAGTGACTTACTAGCGTTCTTTCCCTGCGGCTTCCAATTTGACTAGCTGTGCTTTGAATTGTGCCAATGAAGGCACATGAGATCAACTATAGAACTCAAAGGAAATTTTAAGGTAGCAGCTGCCTAGAATGATCCTGAATGTCTATGCTTCACATGGAAACATTTATCTAAAGGAAAATAAGTCATCAAGTTTAAACTTTCTAAGAGTTTCCTCCCTCCTCCCCAACCTCTCCCTACACACTTCCCCAGGCCCACAGGTCATAGCTATAAATTTGAAAGACACAAAACTATTAAACTAAGAGGATTAGAGCTAGTTATTAGTTCCAGGCCACAAATGCCATTTGAATGTAATATACAAAACACACACATATATACACATTGTTATACATATGCCTTGGGTTTTCTGTTGTTTTTTTGAGACAGGGTCTTGCTCTGTTGACTAGGCTAGAGTGCAGTGTTGTCATCATAGCTCTTAATTCCTGGTCTCAGGTAAACCTCTTGCCTCAATCTCCCCAGCAGCTGGGACGACAGGCCAGCACCATCACTCCTGACTAATTTTTCTATTTTTTTGTAGAGATGGAGTCTGGCTATGTTGCTCAGGCTGGTCTCAAACTTCTGGCCTCCAGCAATCCTCCATCCTTGGACTCCCAAAGTGCTAGGATTACAGGCATGAGCCACCATACCCTGCCTGGGGGGCTCCATTTAATTGGAGTTAGAAGATACTTCAATTAAAAGCTTTACACTCTAGCCTGGGTGACAGAGCAAGATTCTGTAGCAAAAAAAACCCCAAAACCAACCAACCAACAAAACAGCTTTTGAAAGGATTATAGAAACTTTCTTAGCATTTATGACAATATCGGCCACATATATACTCTTACTACTGATCAGGGACATAAACTCTTAAGGTACAAACACTACATACTTTATAACAACACATATGTGACAAGATTTTCGGAAATCCACTGTGGCAAAGCAGCACCTAAACTTTTTTATTTGGGTAGAATAAAAACAGAAACAGTAATGGGAAATTGAGATAACATTCCTTCGGTTCCTTCTCTGTCCCCAAAAAAATGTGCACCAAGGGAAATTCAACCACAGGAAATGTTACTCATGTTTAAAATAATCTATTCAGCCACTCAAATAAAACCACAAATCAAAGAAATTTTGAAAAACATTTTGATGAATTTCAATGAAAACATTCTTTATTGGTAAACAGACACTTCAAACTTTTTCATTATATACATCATGCGAAATGACTGATTTCACACATGGTTGCCTAACTGCTCATTGTGACATACTCTTTTTTGAGATGATTATAAATTTTAACAGTTACAATGACCACAGTAGTAAAAATAATTCAGGAAAATGACTCTCAATGAAGCAAGTGCTGTAGCAAGTATGAAAGTACTGTTCATCGCCCCAGGATGTTTAATTCTCCCTCCTAATGTAAATCCCTGTATTTTGGAAGACTACTATATACAAACATGGCCGTTACTTTTGTACAGGCATCTATAGGCACTGCACTTAACTGATAAAAACAAGAAAATTTCAAATAATTTTACAATTTGGTTAATTTTTTCCTGCTTTGTTAATCCAAAACAGGACAATGCCCTTTTCTTTAAAACAGTCATTTCTGTCTAGAAATCGTTTCCTTGTGAAGATGATTTTGCCCCATGCAAAGGTAGTTTACCCCTGGTAATCTTCCTGAGTTGGAGCTGTTACGTATCATCCAAGTTGTTTTCGATAAGTGGAAAGGAGCAGGGCTTCCTATTCTGAGGGGAAGACCTAGGAATAATCTTCTTTCTATTTTGACACTGAGAAAAATTCTTCCCTGCAGTAGTGGGATCAATACTTTCATCTTGTGGTAGTTCTGGAAGCATTTTCAGTATTAAAAACCCTAGCACATGTAAATTCGCCTCTCTGAAATAACCAGAGAACTATCCACCTGGAGAAAGGTGGATTCCAAATCTCCTAGCAGCACATTCAAGTTAATTGGCATGAGAAGGTAAAAAAGACTTTTCTAGATACCTGGCAGTGGGGTGCTGCTGTAACAAATGCCTAAAAATGGAGAAGTGGCTCTGGAACGGGGCAGTGGGTAGAGGCTGGAAGAATTCTGAGGGGCATGACAGGAAGGACCTACACTGACTTCAACAGACTGTTGTAGAAATATGGGACGGTAATGCCGGCGAGGGCTTGAAGGAAGTGAGGAGCATGGTAGAGAATGCCAAAATTGCCACAGAGAATACTCAAATCATCACGAAATAGCAACATTAAAGGTGCTGCTGTTGAGGGCTTAGAAGAAAATGAGGAATATGTTATTGAAAAACTGGAAAGGATCCTTGTTACACAGTGACAAAAAGCTTAACAATTGTGTCTTGCAGTTATGTGGAAAGCAGAATTTGTAAGTGATAAACTTAATATTTAGCTGAGGATAGTTTCAAGCACACTGTGGAAGGTACAGCCTACCTTCTTGCGATTATAGTAAAATGTGAAAGGAGATAGGTAAGTTGGGGGAAGAAAAGGTTAAATATAAAGAAACTAGGACTTGATGACTTGAGAAATTCTCAGCCTACTCAAACAGCAAAAGACACCAAAATTAAGAGATTCACTGTCAGGAATTCCTGCTTTAGAGAAACAGAAAAGGACATGGCTGTACAACCTTTTGCTAATACCTCAGAAGAATCAAAAGGTCTGAGAATTCAGTCACACAAAAGGCTCTTTGAAGACATTAAGGGTGTGAATCACAGATTCTCTCAGATACTTCAGAAAAAGTAAAAAATAGAGATAGGCTTATTCGGGAAAGATATGTGAGGAGACTCCAGTGCAATGGAGTGAATCCCCATGGCATACACAGGAGACCCACAAGTGCCCTGACAACGTTACACTAGCAGAAACACTGCCAGCTTAAACTGCAAGGTATGGAGAATGGAAGGAGAAACAAGCTGACAAAACTACTCAGCTACAAGCATGTGCCTTTTGTGAAAAAAGGAAAGATGACTCTGAGATGGAGTTACAAGCCCAGAGAACTGAGCTGGGAGCCAAGGAAGGTCAATCTCAGGCCTTAAAACCTAGTGAAGTGTGACTGGCTAGATTTGTAAATTTGCTGGTGCTGGCGGCTCCTTTTTTCATTTTATTTTCTGCTTTTTGAACAGGAATGTACATAACTGTTATTCTATGCTTGTCCTGCCATTGTATTTGGGAGTAGATAATTTGTTTTCTAGGTCCACAGGTGCATAGACAGGAATTACGACCCAGGCATCATACCTAGATCCTCCCCCACGCTTAATTTAGATGATGTAAATGATGAGATTTGGGACTTTTGAGTTGCTGAGCTTCTGACAAGATTTTAGACTTTCGGTTGACGCTATAATGGGTTGAGACTTTTGAGCACCTTTGTTAAATGTGAATCTTTGGGACAGGGTAGTTAGGCAGAATAATGTTCCCCCTAAAATGTTCATGCCCTAATCCCCAAACCTCTGTGTAACCTTAAATGGTAAAAGGGACTTTGCAGATGTGATTAAAGTTACTACAGATTTTAAGATGGGGGATAATCCTGGCTTATCCAGTGGGCCCAATCTAATCGTATGAGTCCTTAAAAGCAGAGAAGCTTTCCTGGCTGTTGTCAGGGAGACCTGATCAAAGAAGGGTCACAGAGATGCAATGGTGCTGGCTTTTAAGATGGAAGAAGGGGGCCACAAGCCAAGGAATGCAGGTGGCCAAAATTCATCTGTAAAAATAATAAAAATAACCTGGTTGTTTTTAATGCTGGAAGTATTTTCCTTATTAATATGGCACATTATTTATTCCCACATGCTACTGCATGTAAGAGCAGTATTATTTTAGTTGCTGGAGTATCACAGTATTAAGAATATCTGCTTCTTGTAGTGTCAGGCTTTCATCTGTTAGCTCTTTGTTTGGAAATGAAGTCACAAGAATAAAGTCAAGAGTTGCAAATTCAGGACGGGACTGTACAATAAAGTCCCGGACATCCAGAATCCTGAAGAAATAAAATAAAAATAATTTGTGATACAAAGAACCATATTTTCATGTAAGCTTTTTAGCAAAAATTAGATAATAAAAATTGCACAATTTTAACTCTTATTTAAAAGTGTTATAACTTTAATACACATTATTTCAATGGAAGAATTTATCTTAGCTTTAAGGTAAAATATAAGGATTAACTCTGGAGTGTGCACAACATTTAGTGTAAAATACATACAATCTTCAGGTGAGTAATGCATAAAATAAGTATAACAATGTTGCTATACTGAAAGTGCAGGTCCTGCTTTTTTCAGAGTGCAAAATATGTTAGCAGCTTATGACCCCCCAAAAAAGATAACTATGATTGGCCTGTGGCAAGGTAAGTCAATAACTATGAAAGTGTTAAGTCATAAGAATAATTTTAAAAAATCATTGTTACCTATACATAGTAACTCAACCAGGATCATTGATGTATTCTTTAGGGTCTTGCTCAATGAACAAATACAAATAATAACGAGCACAACAAATGTCTACACAAAAGTAAATGTTAAAGGAAGTTTAAGGGTTTACATATAGAACTTGACAAGAGAACAATTAAACTTTACTTACACCATACATTTCTATTACAAAGAATTTGTTACACAGAATGTTAATCCCAATCAGAATTATCATAAATTTTTAAGTAAGGTCCAAATAAGTTTTTACTATATTAAAGTAAATCTGATTTTACTTCATATGGTTTTACCATCAATGCAAAACTACAGCTCTTATTTTATTTTCGTGTGATATCTGAATTTGTATTAGTATTTGGATGGTTTACAGAGATCATTTAAATACCATGTATTTCACTTCTTATATACAGCTATTATCCTTTTAAAAATTCTTCTTCTGTCAAAAACTTCAAAGTATATCTCAAGAATATCATATACTTCATTACTCAGGTAACATACAATTTTACTAAGACGAGACACTTGCCATATAACAGCAAATTAGACACTCTGCCAGTAAAGAAGTTTACCTGTGTGTACTATTGAATCTTTGTATCAAACGACTTCCATCTGCTAACCTGATTTGAATTTTTGTTGTTGGCACAGAATCATCAATGAGAACAACTGCATTAAGTATTGATTTGTCCTCCTCTTCTGGGGAGGAAGGTGTACTGACTATTTCAGGTGTAAGGCTAAGAAAGAAGAATTAAAGAATTAGAATGCAAATCTGAACACATAAGACACAGGACAAAATGAAGACACTTAAATCTACAGTAGATTCTCAAGTGATCCCCATATGACTTTCGGACTAGCAAGAACATGGCTTCACTTGCATCTCCTATAGTTCTTTTAACCTCTTTTGTCATATAAAAATTATTTTGGATCCTATGATTTATTTATCCAATCTCTCTCAAAAGCCTAACTTTGTATCCTTTCCTCCTTTATCTCTTTGAAATCTCATCAGACTGTTTAGCACAGCAGTTTCTTTAGTTAGAAATCTGGACAACTCTGAATTCATGTCAAAGAATGATTAAGAGCACAGACAGACTTGGTTTCAAATCCTAGCTATGTCAACTGTGCAAACTTCAGTGAGTACATCAATCTCAATCCAAGCTCTATCATTTATAAAATGAGGGGACTAATACCATGTTATGAAGGTATATTATACAAGTAAGTCCTTGATATAGTACCTAAACATAGTGTTTCAACAGGTGCCTGCTATTTTGCACATATTATCAGCACTATTCATTTAATTACAACTTGGCTAATATCACTTAAAAACATCTGATTGTAGTTACTGCTTTGCAAAAGAGAAATAACTAGTAAGTTATTAGTGGGGAAAAAATCGTACACATGGTGATGAATTTATAATAAAACTTATCTGACAGAACTTTACCGTTTGACTTTGATTACTAGTGACCTCAGCATTGCTTTCTTAGTACCTTCTAATGTCTGCCAAGATGATTAATCAGTATAACTCAAAAGTGAATGTCAAAAATAGAGTGCTCTTTTGGTTAAAAGATTAAAACAAATTCAGCCAAATTTTATTTATTTATTTATTTTTTAGAAGTGACGTCTCACTTTGTTGCCTAGGCCAGAGTGCAGTGTGGCGTGATCATAGCTCAATGTGGCTCAAGTGATCCTCCCACCTCAGCCTCCCAAGTAGCTGGTACTACAGCTATGCACCACCATACCTGTAGTACCACCATTAGCCCAGCTAGTTTTTAAAAAAAATTTTATAGATGGGGTATTGCTCTGTTGTCCAGGCAAACTCCTGGCCTCAAGCAATCCTCTACCTCCCAAAGTGCTGGAATTATAGGTATAAGCCATGTGCCTGGCCTAGCCAAATTCTTTATAGTCATAAAATGTTAATATTCTCTCAGTCATCTTGAGGGATTCTTTGACAGTCTTGATGTTTATTCTCTTGAATACTGAGATCTAGATGGCTTCTGATAAATTATCTCCTTTTGAATAAAAAGAAATGTATCAACATATTTATTAGTATAAAAGTTCTATGAGCATTTGGGCTTTAGTCCAACGCAAATCAAACTCATCATGACCCTTACTCCCATTCAAAAAGTTTCTCTCAGAGTATATATGATAAATTAGCAAAATTAGTGGTACTTACTGCTAACACTTCCCCTTTCTTTAGCTATTTCCTGACAGATTTTAGAACCTATTTGAGAATATAAGTGATAAAGATATGAAAAAGGAGATGATGATTTATAATAAATGACCAGATATTAAGAATTTTTTTCAAGTTCAGAATTGAGAGCTTAAATAGTTGCACTGCCAACCTGGTTTACTGTGCCAGCAGTTCAGTGTCCCTAACACAGGGATGTGTTTTTTAAAGAAAAGAGTGGGAAATTAATTGATAAAACAAGGTTTCCAGGCAAACGGGAAGAAAGGATGTGGGCTATAATTGCCTCAGACAGGAGGGGAAACAAATTCTTCTCCAAACTTAAGGAAAGATGGATACAGTTATTACTAAACTTGAAGGCTGAGGGAAACATATTAAGAAAGTTAATTCCTGTCAGGTTTTATTTTCTAGTGAAGCTGGAAGCAAAGAAATCTTTTGAGAGGGAGGGCAGGGGTAGAATCCGGGTCTTCGAGGCAGGGAGCACTGTGGTCAGCCCCGGGAGAATGGGGAGGCCAGCACTGCCTGCCCAGCACAGCTAGGCTGCGGCCAGGGGAGGGGCTGCCGAAGAGCTGGGATAAGAAAGGGAAGGAAAGGCAGGAAGGAAGGGGCTGTTAAGCTTTAGAGAAAAGAGCCCTCAGGGGTTCAGGGACCAAGACAAGGTCAAACCTCAGGTGAGTGGGAACGGCCAGCGCAATCTTTCAGACTGAACAGTATGAACAGGGAGTGACTGTTCTTAAGCAGAAATCTGCTTCAAATCATGATTTTTATCATTATACATGGCAGCTCAAAAGCCTCCAGTGAATGTCTACTTGCTAGTCCTGCCTATCAAAAATGATTCTTTGATTTCTACGTCTTTTCCTTGTCAGGCTCTACTCTAGCTTAGCAAGTTAATTTTTATTCAATAATACAGTTTGAACTACAATTGTAAATTTACAGTTTTACATCTATGATTTTGCTTGCTTCTGTTATATTACGTGAGGGTACTGGGTAATTTTTTTACTGCATTTAAGTTTGTCCCATAATTGTTTGTATATCACAATAAAAAATTAAGTTAGTTTCCATCTATGTGATGTTCATTTGTAATTAGACTGCCATTTATGGAAGACAATGGATTATTCCCATTTCTGTTTTACTTGATTGCTTTTATTTCTCTGTTCAGTAAATTAATTGTCTGGAACCCTTGAGAAATGAGCAGTTTGAGAAAGTTACTTTCTACATAGATAAATGTTAACTTTTAAATTTTTAATATGTTTCTTAATGTAAATCCTCAATGTAAAGTGTTCTATGCAACTCTTCACTTTTTAAAAGAATATGATATTCGCTTATTCAACATTTGGGTCCGTGTGCATATAGGCTAACACCACCACACTAATCTTCTAGTGTAACTTTCCTATACACTAGAAGCTGGAAGTTCTAAAGACTACATTTCGCAGACTCCCTTGCAGCTAGGATTTTATATGATTCTACCTTTCCATTGAGCAAAGACAAATTTGTACAGTGAAAGTACGTATTTGTGAAGTGGAAGCTATGCCGCTCTTCCAGTTACCAAGGTGGTGAAGACAGTGGTTCTATGACGGAATGTTTTAGTATTTGGTCCCTAGCTTTGTGGGCATTGAGTACCTGATGTGGGGTGGGGTAGCATATGAGGTGTTTTCTCCAGAACATTCTTCTAAGAATGTTTCTCCTAAGGAAAGCTTGGTTTGCTATCTCTTCCAGAAATTCTATAAACTACCCAAGACCCTCTAGAAATCCCTTACTACTTAAACTAGCAATAGATTGTTTTCTAGAATCAAATTCCTGATTAATATGGCTAGTAATTAACATGGCATTCTCACTGCTGATCTCTGTCACTCTCTTCTATTAGTTTCTTCTTTCTTTTCCATCATTTTCTTTAGCTATTTGCTTTATAAGAAAAAAGACTGGCCTTTGTGAGATACTATCATTGGATAATATCCTTATTTTCATGAGGTGAATTTACAGATCATAATCACTGGCTCTTCTCAGCTGCCTTTCCTTTACACTATCTTCGATTCCACTTCTAGATTTACTATACTTCTACTAACAAAGAGGTGCATTCTAAAATTAATTTTTGGTCATAAATTTAAATAATAGAGAAAGAATATGTACATAGCAAAGAGATGACTAGACATTTTATCTGTATTCTAACTCGAAATCAGAATCTCAACAAATATTAAATAAAAATGAGAGGTGCTAGAAAATTATATATGTATATCTTGTAAATCTCATAAATATCTTATAAATATAAATATCTTATAAATCTATTATAAAATATCTCATAATAAGAGGAGGGAGGAAATAGCACAATTCAAGATAAGACTGACAGGTGTTGGCAGGAAAGAGATGAGGGAGAAAATTTCCAAGTAGACCTGTGATTGGGCACTAAAGGGTTTGGGTCCTAAAAAAAACAGTTCGACACTTATTCCTGTATTCCCTGCTGATGTCCCAGCAATCAGTCTCTATCAGGAGAAAAGGATACAGAAAGGGAGACTAGAGACAGCAAAGACAAGTATAAAAAGCTGATACTAAAGTCTTCCCTATTTTGAGAAATGAGAGGGGAATAGAAAACCAGTGTGCACAAGGCAATTGAAAAGGAGTTAGAAGGGAAAGAATCAAATAAAAAGGAACAAAGGATGCACAAAAGGGTAAGCTGGAAACGTTGCCAACGCAGCGATTCCATATCACCTGCAATAATATGTGGACAAGTGGAGGATAATCTTTACCAACATATTTTACAAGATTTATGAAGATTATGTTAAGCCATGGTAATTATATAGGAGTCCACTCATACATTCTGCCATGCACATTGGTTTTTTTCCTTTTTTTTTTTTGGAAACTGAGTCTTGCTCTGTTGCCTGGGCTGGCTAGAGTGCCGTGGTGTCAGCCTAGCTCACAGCAACCTCAAACTCCTGGGCTCAAGTAATCCTTCTGTCTCAGGCTCCTGAGCAGCTGGGACTACAGGCCTGCGCCACCATGCCTGGCTAATTTTTTTTCTATATATTTTCAGTTGTCCAGCTAATTTCTTTCTATTTTTTAGTAGAGATGGGGTGTCACTCTTGCTCAGGCTGGCCTCGAACTCCTGACCTCAAGCGATCCTCCCACCTCAGCCTCCCAGAGTGCTAGGATTACAGGTGTGAGCCACCGCGCCCAGCCGCACATTGGTTTTTAAGTTGTGCTTTTCAAAGTCCTAGGGGTTCTTTGGAAATGTCTCACAGACAATTCTTTCCTTCACCTACAATCAGAAGAACTCAGGTTTCACATGTATTTTACATACTGGGCTTTCATAACATGCAGAAAGAGTTTGGCTGCTTAAAAACTATTGAAAACCATCATGCAAAGCACATTGCTCCTGCTGCAAGAGCCTAATAATTACTTATGGCAGACACACATGCTTAAAGTTGTGATGTAAGATATCCATTTTTTTAAATCTTAACAATGCTTTACAATTTTTCCTTTTGAAACTAGGTAACCTGAAAGAGGCATATGGCATAGTGGTAAAAAGCACAAACTCTGGCGCCAGAGTTCCTGGGTTTGAATCCCACATGCCAGTCATTTCCTAGCTCAATCAACTTGGGCAAATCATTGCATCTGCAAAATGGAGTAATAACACTATTGACATCAGAGTTGTGAAGATTAAGTGAGACAACGCGTGTAAATTGCTTAGAGGGCCGGGATCATGGTAATTGCTATCTAAGTATTAGCTACTAATATTATTACCAGATTTTTATATCTAATTCCACGTGCAAGGTCTTCATTGTTCATATTTCAGCTTTTACTTCACAGGTCATTTTGCTCTTTTTATTCTCAAAGAAAATTCATGTTGAACAAAGACAAGTATTTTTCTCATTTTAGGATTTTTACCTTCCAAGTTTTTGCCCTTCTCCACTAAAAGCCTTGAACCTCAATCTAGGTTTTATGTATTCTTGATCCTGATGGTCCTCCATATCCAAATTCACTTGGCCACCATGAACCAGACGTTGAAGCTCCAGGGGAATCTCTCTTTTAAAAAGAGGGAAAAAAGGTTTTAATTAAGTTTTTCAAAAATTACACTGTTGAGATGATTGTAATGAAGTCGTGAGCTACACTGGAAAACAGCAATTTTTGCTTAAATTATAAAATATAAAAATTTCCATGAGGATTGATTAGTCCTTGTAGATCTTTCTTTCTTAAAGTAACCTCCCATTATTCCTTAGTGGTTTTCGACGTAGGGATGTTTCTGCTTGTCGGTCATCTTGGAGTACTTCTGACATTTAAAAAGTTAAAATTAGCACTGGACGATTCCTATGAGGATAAACGGTTAATGTAGCTATTTCTTTCTAAACTCCCTGGAGAAAGTTCTGAAAATTGATACACTCGTTGGGTGACTGATGGGAGCACTGCTGTCACTCAGTGCCAGGGGCAGGGGGTGTAAGGTGCACTGCAACAGGGGCTTCGTCTCACACAGCGACTTGGGCTCTACAGAATTGCCAGGTGCTCTCCAGGGAGTCACGTGGATGACAACGTTGTTTATAATGTCTGAGCCTGAAACCTAATTCTGTCTTACAAATAAGAAAAATACATTCTGGGGGCTACTGGGTTAACATATGTTGAAATTTCCAGGAACGCACTATCACGTAAACTGAGGTAAGACTGTAGTTGGTTTGGAACTTTACGAAGTCCTTGAATGCAATGTCACTTGTAGTAATTAAACTTACAACTTCACATAGTTCATCCTTGTTTTTATACCTGTCACTTTTACCTGAGAAGTGCTAGATTGCATACAGGTACAAATTATCTGACTACTTACATCTCCTGGTGTGGTCATACTTGAGCATTCATAAATTAAAATATGTATCATTTTATGATAAATTACTTTCCTTGATTTCTTCAATATATTTAAGGTAGAATACTGTATCGATATTTTGGGAAATAATGTACACAGGTAGATTATATCATCTATGAGTTCTTCTTTGAGGATAGTATAGATGGTGTTACAAAATACTTATCACAAAAAAGAGTCAATGGACCTTACGCAGTTGAGAACCACTATTTGACATCATTTACTTTTTTCAAGGAGTCTTTTCTAAAACTCTTCTTAATCATAATCAGAATTTGTACTCAAGGCTATTGCGTGGCTCAAATTTAAAAATACTTTTAATATACTATGTCTGTTTAAACATTAGCCTACAAAGTTTATAGATTATTTTCATTTAACGATAAATTAATTTTTAATCTATATAATAGTACATTCATCATCAGTATGTTCTTATCTTCCACTATCCTGAAATTAGCATCAATTTCTACAGTTACATTGGTCTTCACTTGGCAGATGAACACTTCCCCCGCACAGCTGCCCCAGCCCTTCCCAATGATTCTGCAGGTCTCCAAGTCCATAGCTTTGGCTTAAAACTATTATATCCTGTAGTTGCCACCATCATATATTGCCTTCTAGGACAGCTTCCTGCCTTTCTCAACGACTTCGGCATACTTACAGCATTTCTTGCCTTTATTTGGTATCCTAACATTATCTGTATAGAATTTAAATTCAAAATTCATACTAATTCATTTTCTAAAAGTAATTCTAAAACTAATTTCTTTCAGAGTTCATTGGCTACTTTGACTCCAATGAATTTAATCCCCACTCCACCTCAGCCACTCTCCCTGGACGCATTTCATCACTTGGAAAAACTCCACCTTCAATTCCTGCATGGAGTATAACCCCCTACTCTGGTCCCTTCCTGCTACTAGTCTCCCAGTTTATGATCAACCTAGTGTCTTTAGTTGTATTTCTATTTAGGAATAACTCACTGTCAGCTAGTAAAATCTTAACATAGAAAAGCTTTTTATTATCATAGCAAAATCACTCGATTTCTCATCCTTTAGCAAGAAAAGCTGGTAAGTTACAATGTTCTTTGAATGGGTTAGAAAACTGAATATCTGGTTTACTTTCAGGCATACATGCAATGAGAGTCACCCTGTCAACAGTAAGCAGGACAGTGGCTTAGTGGATGGGCAGCTATATGCTAATCAATTCACTGATTATTACATTAAGATGTTTCTTCTTGGAATTAGGTCCATAGTTTCATCAGATTTCAAAATGGACCAATGTCCAGTGCCCCCGACCCACAAAGTTAAGAACCAGTGACTTACAGATAGCAATATATGCTTTATAGACTCAGGAATATTATACCCCTGGCAACCACTTAACACAATATATTCCAGGAACCAACTCTTGAAAACCAGTAGTGCACTACTGATTACAGTCTGTTTAAAAAAAAATAGCCCCACTCTAAGTAATGAATAGAATACAAATAATATATCTTACCCTCTCTTAACAGACTCCAGAAATTGAGCATTTGTTGGGTCACTGTAAGGTCTCAATTCTCCATCATCTAAACTGAAACCATTGCTCCACAGTTTAAGCAAAATCTGAACCTTTTGGGCATAGGAAAAAAAAAAATATATATAAGAATACATCTCTCCCAAACAATTTTAAGTTACAAATGTGATATCTTACAACATATGAAACCATTTAATTAATTTAAAATAGGGAATTATTTATGCTATTCTTTATTTATAAAGACATAAGTGAAACCACATGTTTTCTTAGCAGATCTGTATTTAGCTTAACAAACTGACAATGACAGCAAATGCCAAAGGTCCCACAACTGGACCCTGGCCTTGAAGTACAATTACTGGTGGTTCATTAGAAAATAAAAGTAATGAAAACATCCAGCTGCACCCCACTACTCCTACCCTCTTCCTTCGTCTACACCCACACTACACGCTTCTGTGCTACAGAGCTTAAACAGTCACGCCAAGGGGCAAGACTGAATTTCCACTGATGATCCAAGAATATATCAATGTTTAAAATGAAAATTAAAATGCCAAAATTTCAAAAAGCAACAGAAGCAAAGAATGACTTTAGGTATTCTAACATTTATAACTTAGCTAAAATGTTTATATTATGACAATCTACCGTTTATAATAATTATAATCTATACATATAAAATTCATTTTCTTAAACTTTTTTTTTAAGAGATGGGGTCTTGCTATGTTGCCCAGGCTGGCCTTCAACTCTTGGGCTCAAGTGATCCTCTTGCCTCAGCCTCCCAAATATCTGGAATTTATAGGTGTGTACCACTGGGCTCACTTGTATGTTCATTTTGACAGTGAATCACACATTCAACAAATAGTTGTGTATCTCTAAATGCAAAGCATGACTGACATACAAAATAAAAATTGAGACTGAAAGCTTACACGTTAGTCTTTTTTTTTTTTTGAGACAGAGTCTCGCTCTGTTGCGTGGGCTAGAGTGCTGTGGCATCAGCCTAGCTCACAGCAACCTCAAACTCCTGAGCTCAAGCAATCCTTCTGCCTCAGCCTCCCAAGTAGCTGGGACTACAGGCACACGCCACCATACCCGGCTAATTTTTTCTACATATTTTTAGTTGTCCAACTAATTTCTTTGTATTTTTAGTAGAGACGGGGTCTCACTCTTGCTCAGGCTGGTCTCAAACTCCTGAGCTCAAATGATCCGCCCACCTCGGCCTCCCAGAGTGCTAGGATTACAGGTGTGAACCACCGCGCCCGGCCCACGTTGGTCTTTTTAACCAAGGTTTCAAAAAATAACAAAATATATTTATATTATCGATTTTTAATTTTAAAGCAAACAGTAGTAATTAGAGGCAAACATTTATACTTTTTCATTTTGGTTATTGTACCTACATCTTGTAGCTGATTTTCTCCATAGATATATTCAGACCGCTTACAAAAGGAATTACCCAATCTGTATCCTCCACCTGTAAATGACTAAAATACATAGCAAGTGAGTTAAAAATTCACTAAGGATTATTCACTAAAATATTATAATGTATAATATATATTTTAAAACTAGATAAACTGTAATTATCCAAACTGGTTCATACTTACCCAAAAAATTTTATATTAGAATGAAGGTCTTATTATAGAGAAGTGTACTCAAATAAAAAATTATGTTTCTGTCCATAAAAACATTAGTGACTCAGAAACTGAAATATTAATAATACAGGCCAACCTTACACTAAGATATGCATTTATACATCGAAATATATATTTTCAAGTATAAATTTAAAAAAAACTACCCTTAATATTTTGTGACAAGTCTTTTAATAAAAATTACAATGATTAAATCATGTTTCACAAACGAAGGATTTTATAAATTTGTATGAACCACCCTAAGAAAAGCTCTATCCTTATTTTATAAGTTGCTTTTATTCAACTGTAACAAGTCAGCTATGACTGCACTTTTTATTTTGCTATACTAATCACAAGGTCTTCTATTCTTCCAGTAGGATAGCTTATGAGGTAAAAATGCTATTCCTTTTAATCACCTTTTATATCATGAATGAGCTTTTAATTATCACATTGCTTTCTTCTCCATAGAATAAATCATATCAATTCCACAATTTTCTTACAAAATCAGAGAATCCACAAGAGCCAAAATTACCTTAAGACTTGACTCAAAGAATTTTGAGCTGTTGACAAATAATGAAACGAAAGCTAAAATTTAAGTTTCATAACCTTCTCAAATGATTTTGATAGGGAAATTCCAGGTTGAGAAATGCTGACTGTAAGAATATATGACAATTATACTAAAAAAGACACTTGAACTATTCTTCAATATACCAATACCGTGTCAGCTGATATAAAAGCTCTATAAAAAGTTTACAGAAATTTAGAAAGGTACAGAAGCAATTCAATGGAGGAAGGAGAGCCTTTCAACAAGTGATGCTGGAGCAACTGTGCATCATAAGCAAAAAAATGACCCTTGATGTAAACCTCACACCTTTTATAACATCAACTCAAAATAGATCATAGATTTAAATGTAAAATTTTTCTAGATAATATAGGAGAAAATCTTTGGGACCTACATTTAGGTGAAAAGTTCTTAGACAAGACACCAAAAACATGAGCTGCTAAAAAGAAAAAGAATAAATTGGATTTTATCAAAATTTAAAACTTTTGCTTTGTGAAAAACCCTGTTAAGAGGATAAGAGGATAAAAATACAAATTACAGTCTGGGAGAAAATATTTGCAAACCATATATCTGACAAAGGACTCAGACCTATTAAAATATACAAAGAATCCTCAAAACTAAAAAGTAACAAAATAAAAAATCCAATTAGAAAATGGGCAAAAGTCATAAAGAGACATTATAATAAAGATAATAGCAAATAAGCACATGAAAAGATGTTCAACATAACTAGCCATTAGGAAAATGTAAATTAACATCATTAGTCCTTAGGGAAATACAAATTAGAACCAGTGTTATCACTACACACCCATCAAAATGGCAAAAATTAAAAATAGTGACAATACCAAATGCTGGTAAGGATGTAGACAAACTGGCTCTCTCATACATTATGAGAATATAAAATGGCACAACCACTCTGGAAAACAGGCTGGCAGTTTCTTAAAAAACCAAACCTACACTTAACATATGACCCAGCAATTACACTCCTGGGGCATTTATCCCAGAGAAATGAAAAGTTATATAAGTAAAATAAAACCCGTACACAATTGCTCACAGCAGCTTTATTTGTAATAGTCAAAAACCAGAAACAACTAAAATGTTCCTCAATAAAAGAATGGTTAAACTGTGGTATACCCATACCATGAAATGCTGCTCAGGAATTAAAAAGGAACAAAGTATTGACACATGCAATTATACTGAGTGAAAAGAGCTACTCCCAAAAGGTGACACAGTCTATGATTCCATTTGTATGACATTCTCAATACTATAAAATTATAGAGATGGAAAACTGATTAGTGATGGCTGGAGGTTATGGGAGGAGAGAGGGAGGGAGCAGGGTGTGACTACAAAGGAGTAGGGAGAGCTTTGTGATGATGGAATGGTATCTCAACTGAGTTGGCCGATTACACAAATCTACACGTGACGAAATGACATAAAACTGTACACACACATTGTACCCATGTCAAATTACTGGCTTTGACATTACACTAAAATCATGTAAGATGTAACCATTGGGGGAAACGGGATGAAAGGGACATGGGACCTCCCTGTATTCTTTTTGAAAATGCCTGTGAATTGATAATTATTTCAAAATTCAAAGGTAAATTAAAAAGTTGCATAGAAATGTAAGAAATTGCCTCAACTGTGAATCATTAATGGAAAAACTATAACCTTATAAAAATGAAAGAAATATTTTAAGAAAAACATAGTTTTTTTTTTCTTTCCTTCCCCCAAAACATACAGTTAGAAAAATGTTTGTAAACAATATAAAAAATGATAGAGGAAATCAAATACAGAAATAGTGTAGTTTTAAAATTGAGTACTGACCTTAGATTTGTCATCACCTGAAGCTCTTGTGGCTTCATTCAGAGGGACAGCCCCATGTTCCCTTGCCTCTTTGAAAAGTTCATTCACAATTTTCCCAGTTGAAGGTCGAACTATATGTAATCCACTGTATTCACTGTCACTTGAATAAAACCTTTAAACATTATAGTTCATAAATAAAAATATAAACTAACAAAAAAGTACTTTAAAGTAAACAGCTACATAGTCTTATGAAATAACTTTTATTTAAAAAGAAGCATGCTTGTGACTTCAGTGGAAATAAGCTAGTCCTTTCCCCCTAAGAAAGGCCGCACTCAGTAGAGACCTAGTTAGCGAGGAGACCTCCAGGTTTAGAGAGTATAAACATCTAACTCTAAACTACAGGGCTATACATAGAAGGTTTATTCTTCAGAGATTTTTGGACTGAAAAGAAACCTACTCAATTAAAACTCCCTGTATTTGTTAAAGCAAATTAATTCAGATACTTTTTCAATGATTAATTTCTACTCTGATTCCAACTTCATAAATGGTCCTAGAGAACATAAAAATTTCCCTTATATAAGATTAGTACCCTACTTTTTCAGCTTCCAAAGTCTTTTCAATCAAGGATATCAGGAAATATAACCAATGAAGTATCAACATAGAGACTTCTAGTATGACGACAAAGCTCATGTTAAACTATTCATACTGCAATCCAGTTCCAAATTCACACTCAACTGACTCACAAAACAAAACAATGGGGGGAAATTATATGAGCACTAGAGACTAGAAACCGAGGTCACCGTCGAGACTTTCTTCCAAATTAGTGTATGCAAAACTATGATAGAGCCAAGAGCAGATCAGCTCTCACTTCGCTGTAAATGAAGGAAAAAAATCCACCTGGACAAGTAGACACCAGTTGAACCCCAGTAATTGCTGAAGGGGGGTGTTGTTCATCCTGCCAGTGCTCTAGAGAAGTATACTGGGGTCCAAGCTTCCCCAGAGCAGGAGCCTATGGAAGCATTCCTCCCAAGCTTAAACTCAAGGGTTCAGGGTAGCAAGCAAGGCTGAACACTGCTCTAGCTGGCTCCTAAGGATTACTATTAGAAGGAGTTTGATAGCAGATGATTTTAGGCAGCTACGACAAATACAGAAAAGCAAAGCAAAGCTTCCTGCTGCAGCTATCTTCTGCTGTATCTCCCTCCTTCCCTGTCCAAGGTTTCTCATCTCGCAAAGCAAATAATCATTCCTTTTTATCTCATTCTTGATGAGAAAGATCTTACTGCAAAAATCAGCCACAGGAAATTATTTACTAGCTCCTTTATGGTTCGTGGTCTTTGTTTGTTATTTAAGAAATCTTTGCCTACCCCAAAGTCATGAAGATACTCTATTTTCTTTAGAAGTTTTATTGTTTTAATTTCTACATTTAGATCCACAACCCATCCAGAACTGATGTTCTCAGATGGCACAAGGTAGGGGCCCAAGAATTATTTTCCCCACATAAATGTCCGTTTGTCCCAGTACCATGTAATGAAGTTCTCTCCCCTCACTGCTCTGCAGTGTCCTCTTTGTCATAAATCAAACGTGTGTTTATGATTCTGAGTTCTCTATTATGTTCCATTGGTTTACCGTTCAACCTTACTCTCCTAACTATTGCAGTTTTAAAAGTAAATCTTTATATCCAGTATTGTAAGTCCTCAACTGTGTTTTATTTCTTCATGAATATTCTGGCTACTGTTTTCTTTGGTGGGAGGGACTAACAATATTTATTGACTGTTGAAGTATTAATAATACTGTATGCTCATATAAACTAACTTACTAAATATAAATGAAAAGGAATAAAATTCCCTTTCATTAGCAGAAGGAAGAAATACCAAAAATGATAAAACCATTTTTGATTTCTAGAACACTTGGAAATCCCTTAACCAATTATAAATTCCCCAAATTCAGAGACTTGTGAAAGGCAATATTGGTCACTATATTTTCATTTTTTCATTCAACAAATACTTGTTGAGCACTTGCTGCATGCAAGGCACTGTTCTAGGTACCATCCAGCATTAAATAAAACAAAGTCCTTGTCTTTATGGAGCTTACATTCAAGCAGGATAAGCCAGATCAGAAACATATATGTGCTTATTCTTGATCCTTTGTATTTTCCTAAAACTTTTAGAACTTACTTATTAGTTTGCATTAAACCCTTCCCCAGTATTTACAGGATATAGCTTAATATTAAATCTTCCAATTCTGAAGGTCACCCTTCCTTTGGGTCTTCTGTGTTACAGTTTGCTGGTACTGGTTTTGCAGTTTTTGTTAGATTTATTGCCCTGGCTAGAGTGCCATGGCATCATTATAGCTCACTGCAACCTCAAACTCCTGGGTTCAAGCAATCCTCCTGCCTCAGCCTTCTGAGTAGCTGGGACTATAGGCTGCACCACCATGCCCGGCTAATTTTTCTGTTTTTAGTAGAGACAGGGTCTTGCTCTTGCTCAGGCCGGTCTCCAACTCCTGAGCTCAAGCAATCCTCCCACCTCGGCCTCCCAGAGTGCTAGGATTACAGGCATGAGCGACTGCAACCAGCCACAAGTAAAGTTAAAGGCTTTACATTATACGGTACAAATAGGATAATTTTATACCTATTACCTGTTTATTTATCTTATCTAGCTTCCTTGTTAGATTTTAAACTCCATGAAGTTAAAGATCACCATATTTTACATCCCTAGAATAACTGACACAACTGAAATTGATGAATGAATAAATTTATCCTTAATGGAGATATAATAGCTATTCTTTGTAAGCTGTTTAATCAATATTCATGAAAAAGGAAATATTAATACTTTTACTCAAATAAAGAAAAACACAGACAAAATTAAACCATGAGACATACTCAAATTACTTTAAAACCTGTAATTCCATTTTTATCTGGACTTCTTTCTTAAGCTTCTGAAAGAGTGATATTTAAACTGTCAATTTTTTTTTCTTACACTAGTAAGATTTTCAAAAACAGATTTTAATGTCCTATCAATTACTTCAATTCAGTAATGATGTGATTACTGTATCCCTCCATTAAGTGAAAGTATTTCTATTGAGTGTCAATTCACATTGAACTACTCAGAGAAGTAGTATTAAGAATAAAATAATCATTACTTCATAAACCTGACATTTTTTAACAATTGAAAATAAGTATGAATTATTGAAGACTACATTCTCCTTTGTGCATCTCTTTAACTCCTAATTGATGACCCAAAACTTAAACATAATATCTGTACCTGGAGCCCGTACTTACCATGCACTTTCTCCTTGCAGTAAGATTTTTGCTCTCATGTTGCTGTTGAATCTATTTTATTCAAAGGTTCTGAGTTACTTTCGTATCATCAAACCCAAAAGACTCTTCTCAGTTATTACTTACTTTCTGAAACATTTGATACTTTTAAACCTACCTTCCTTCTCCCATTCCTCACGTCATATTTGAACTCTGTCTCTCCTGGACTTTGATGATACCAAAACTGTTGTTTCTTTGCCCAGTGGAAACTAACAGCTCCCCCTCTATTTTACTGAGTTTTCTTTCTCCTTCTCTTGCGTAATTAAGTATGCCCATGTCCTTGACTCCCATCCTCTATTTAAACTCATTTGATCATCAAAATATTTATGCACTGCCAAAGACAACCTGTTGTATACAGATGATTCACAACTATGTTTTCACCACCCTCTTACTTATGGTCCAGTGCTGAATTTAAAAGCAGCTACTGGATTAGTACCACTTAAATCAAGTTTATCAACTCCAAAACTAAACCTGTGTTCTACACATGAACCCTTCATTAACGATCACATTATTTTTCTATACCCCAGACTAAAAGCCTTTAAGTTTTCTGTCTTTCCTATTCACTTACTCCCTACATCCCATGTCATCAAGTTTCTATAATAAATTCCTTGAAAGTACCCTATGTCAGTATCACCCTTTCTCCTCCATTCTGTTAATACCACTTAAATCCAAAATTTCATTATCCCACTCCTTAGATTACCACAACTATTTTCTTCTTGGTTTCTTTGCCTCCTTATCCTGTTCTTCCCATAACAATTTTTTTTTTTTTTTTTTTTTTGAGACAGGGTCTCACTTTGTCACCCAGGCTAGAGTGCAGTGGCACAATCATAATTTACTACAGCCTCAAACCCTTGGGCTCCAGCTATCTTTCCACTTGAGCCTCCCAAGTAGCTAGGACTACAGAATTGTGTCACCATGCCTGGCTGTTTTATTTTTTGTAGAGACAGGGTCTCACTGTATTGCCCAGGCTGATCTCGATCCTGGCCTCAAGCAATCCTCCTGCCTTGTCGATCTCCCAAAGTGCTGAGATCACATGTATGAGCCACCATGCTCTACTATAATTTTATATGGTACTGTCTATCCTACTTTCCTACAAGGACAAAATAATAAGAGCTAACATTTATCAAGGGGTGACTACATGCTCATTTAACCCTCATAACAATCGTATTATCCCCATTTTACAGGTGAAAAAACAAAAACAAGGAGGTTAAATAACTTGCCCACTGGCAAAACCTTATTAGAACAGAGAGAAAAAAATACAACTGAGGTGTGTCTATCTCTACAGTCAAAGATTTTAACACTATATTATAGTTTTACCATTAAATTTACATTAAAAAACATGCTGGCTTTCCACTGCCTTCTACACAGGTGTAATTTATCTCCTTGGCTTTCAAGGTTGTATCTAGGACTGGCTACTTAACTTGTGGGGCCCAGTGTAGAATGCAAATGTGAGTCCCCTTGTTCAAAATTGATTAAGAATTTTAAGACAGTAACAGCAAAACATTAAACCAAGCATGGGGCCCTGAGTGACAGCAAAGGTCGGATGCCCGTGAAACCCTGCTGGCTGCACCTCCACCTATCCAACCTTACTTGCCACTAAGCCACTAAAGTTCTGCAGGTTCCTTTTCTGATTCTTCTGGTCAATTTGATTATCTTCTTCTGTGTGCTTCTTTGTTCCTGGAATTCTGTCCTTTATCTTCTGTGCTTATCTAAATCTTAATGATCTTTTAAGGCCCAGGTAAGTAATAACTCTGTGCTAAGCATCTTATATATTTTATCTCATTTAATTCTCAAAATGATACTTCTATTAATATATAAGGACTTGTGGAAGACATTTAAGTTCTGTGATACATAACCTTTTGTGGATGAATATGTTAAAACAGGAATCACTCTATTCTTCTGAGGGTTTTTCTATAGGTTATGTACCTCCTTTTGTAAATTAAAAACACAGACCATACTATGTTTAGAGTTTCACACAATGAAAATATCTTGGCTTAAAGAGACAATGAGAGGATAACTGTTTTGATTTATAATACTGCCCAAGGACCATGAAAATAAGCACTGTTTTCTAAACCAAACAAATCCGTAGAACTACAATAAAACCGGGCTAATGTTGATATGGAATATGAAATCAAAGGAAGTGCATAGTGTTAGAAAATATCATACTTAGAAAAAATATTGCCGATAATTTGCTACACATTGTAGTATAAGCAGATTAAACACAGTATGAGTCTCAACCAGTATCTTTTAAGGAAGCTCATTTTTTCGGATATGTAAATAATTCTAGAGATCAAATGTGAGGCACAAAATCCTTAAAAAACTGGATTATGAATACTAATGGCAACATTGTTTCATGTAGCATAAAAGAGGAAAACCCTTCACTGAAATATCTTAGTGTCCATATTTGAATAGCAAGGAAAATATTAATACATTAGTCTTATTGTAGGAACTCAAATAGTTTAATTTGCTACATCAAGAGAAAATTAAGTCACTGAACATATACTCAAATTGGGGAAACAGTGGCCAAATAGTTAATGAATAAAACTTAAACATGTCGGCTCACTGCTCTGTACGGACGACCCCAGGTTCAAGGGAACACCTCGATATCAGTGGGTTATGAAATTTTTGGAAAGGTGCAAGGGGTGTTTTTCCACAAGCATACTCAGGCTGAGGGTAAAAAGATGGGATTGGTAGGCTGGGTCCAGAACACTGACCGGGGCACAGTGCAAGGGCAATTGCAAGATCCCATCTCCAAGGTGCGTTACATGCAGGAATGGCCTGAGACAAGTGGAAGCCCCAAATCACACACTGACAAAGCAAACTTCAACAATGAAAAAGTCATCTCAAAGTTGGATTACTCGGACTTCCAAATTGTGAAATAATGGCCTGAATTTAAATTTTTTAAGATAAACTCAGTGGTTTTGGTTTTTATTGTTAATAGAATTATTGTGTGTTCAATATTAGCATTTGTCAGTAACTTATTTTAGTATCAGACAGATATTTGATTGTTACTGTATATTACATGTATGATAGAAGGATTACAACTGTATACAATTCTAATCAATAAAAACACATTAAAACCCTCAAAAAAAAACCTTAAACATGTCAATATATATTAAGTACTTTCAAAAACTGGGAGAATATACAAATTAAGGAAGCAGTTAAAAATATTTTATATATGTAAAAATAAGAATTAAATATATATATTATAAACATATACATGAAAAATAAAAATTAAATGAAAGGATAAAATATTCAAACAGTCCTAACATACCAACCTGCTGATTACAAAGGACAAACTGTACCTTACAATGGAGTGATGTGGTGGTCAGCACCTTAACCAAGTGAACACATCACCGATAGTTGAAAAACTTGAAATTATATGACTTTTGATGTCATATAATAAATAGACAATACCACTTGTCTAGCATTCTTGACAAAAATGTTGAATAAGAATCTAATCATGAGGAAATAATGACCTAGAATGTGGGACATCTTATAAGACATCTGGCCTAGATTTTTCAAAAAAGTCAATGTAATGGATTATGTAGCTGAGCTATAAACAAAACGATGGGAAAAATGCTCTGGATTCAAAAAATCAAAACAGGAATAATCACATGCAATGTGTGGTCCTTGCATGGATCCTAAATCCAAAGAAATGTCTGACTTACAGACTACATATTCAATGACATTGGTAGAATTACTGTTAATTTTTTAAGGTATGTTACCAAGGTTATAAAGGAGTGTGTGCTTATTCCTAGGAGATGCATGCTTAAGTATTTAGGGGTGAAGTGTCATGATGGCTACAAATTCCTTTTGAGTGGTTGAGTAAAAGAGAGTGTGCATGAATGCAATGTTATAACATGTTAACGACTGGTGAATACAGGTGAAGCATACACAGTATTTATTCACTCTACTAGTCTTTTAATTTCTGTGGGTTTGAAAATTTGTAAAATAAAAAGTTGGGAGAAAAAATTATAAATATTATTATTTTTTCATTTAGGTCCAGAAAGATATGTTATTTTTATCTCCCCTACAGAAAGAGAGAATGTGGAGTAGTGACAAAAAATAATTTCTTGTGAATTTTTCAACTTTTGGTAAACTTATAGACTTTCCGAGAATGAGATATGATGGGAAAATTCAAGTTTCTTCCTAGGGATGAAATCTGCATACTAAAAATATGTTAATGAAAATATTCCTGGCAACATGAATACTCATGGCAATAAAATATACCTGGTTCTCATCTCTTAAATCTTCATGGCGGGTTGTTTTTATAGTTTAGGGATTTTTAACAAGAGCAAATACTACCTTATTAGTCAAATCATCACCAGATGGAGGCAGAGACAGAATCCAGAAGTCATAGATTCTTAAATGGAGGACAAAAGACCTAGAAAGGCTCCATGGATGGACTTTAAGATACACATGAACCCTTAAAAATGACTGACAAAATTGCACATGGATGTTGTTTTGGGAGGAGAGGGTCTGTAGCCTTCATCGAGTTCTCTGAGTCCTATGACTCAAAAAATATTAAAGAACCACTGTGCCCAAGAACAAAATTATTTATGATATAATTTCATACAACGTCTACCAAAACATCAGGTATTTTACAGTAATTTTTTCCATAAGTTTCTTTTAGCCTTCTGACTGTAAAAGCTTAAAGAATATTTAAGAAATTGTAATTTTTTTTAAAAAACTCCAAAACCATTTAATATAATTTAGGATTAGTGAACTAAAAAGGGTTATACTTTATTTTTAAAACAAAACTTACCGCTGAGGTGGCGTTCGTGGGCTCTTAAAGACTGCAGCTTTAGGTCTATCAGACTTGGAAGATTTGCATTTCACTTCATCTTCATATAATTCTGCCAACGCCAACTACATAAAAACAGGCTCGTTATAAAGTATAACACTAGAAATAAACTCTTCCATAAAATAATAAGTTATGAATAGAAAATTAACTTGAAATTGAGTGGTAAAGACTTTTCATGAAAAAATGAAGGCTTCTGCTTCAGGTGACTTCTTCCCAAAATAAATTCACTCCATCTCTTATAGAACCCAAATCCACATATATTAGAACAAATTTAAGTTATAATACTTATTTATTTTTAATTAACTATTCAACAGTTTCAAAAATTGTATTAGGTAACAAATCTTTTTAAAATTTGGACCTATAATAACTCTCCTATAATTCTTTTAAGAATTCTTGAAGAGTGAAACTATTAGAATTCTAGAGAAAAATGTTGGAAATACTCTTCTAGACATTGGCCTAGGCAAAGAATTTATGAAGAAGACCCCAAAGGCAATCACAGCAACAACCAAAATAAATAAATGGGACCTGATCAAATTAAAAAGCTTCTGCACAGCCAAAGAAACTGTCATGAGAGCAAACAGATAACCTACAGAATGGGAGAAAATTTTCACATGCTACAAATCCGATAAAGGGCTGATAAC
>RJWJ010002630.1:0-97606 GCA_004363605.1 Indri indri | reverse complement strand
TAATTGGACAGCTAAAAATATATATAGAAAAAATTAGCCGGGCATGGTGGCACATGCCTGTAGTCCCAGCTACTCGGGAGGCTGAGACAGTAGGATTGCTCGAGCCCAGGAGTTTGAGGTTGCTGTGAGCCAGGCTGATGCCACGGCACTCGCCCCAGGCAAGAGAGTGTGACTCTGTCTCAAAAAAAAAAAAAAAAAAAATGCAGTGCAAATACCATAATGCTATTTTTTCAATGAAAACTTCCAAGTTATGTTTCCCTAATTTTTGTTCCTATTATTTTAAATATATAATATGTGCGTGCGTGCGTGTGTGTGTGTGTGTGTGTGTGTGTGTATGTACTGCATTTTTGCCATTAAGCATATAAGAGCAACATTTCTTCTGTTAGTCCAAATTTCCTGTTCCTCTATCCTTTGGCCAAACTTCATCTTAAAACATTTTGCGTGTTTCAAGTGTGGTTTTTATAATTAAGTTCAGCTCTCACCAAGCTGAAGGCGCACCATATTACCATGCACATTGGCTCTTTGCAGCATGCAAAGAACTGTGCATAATAGGGTATACAGACTGGTCAAACTTGAGCCTGATCTTTACATCAACAGGAAGAAGAACCAGAAATCTGCTTTCATGAATGCAAAAGCACTTGCTTAAACTAATAGAAATAATTTCTAGTGTTTCACAATCATGCAATAAACTGCAACCAAGTGGCCAGTCCTCAAAGGCCCCTGTCCCGGATATAGGGATGTAAGAACTAGATAACAAGGCATGAGGCCAATTATACCACCACTTTCTTAGCTATCAGTATTTGAACCAGACCCTGTAACCTCTCACTCACACTTCTCTTGACCTGACATACTGTTGCTATAAACGTCACATAGAACAAAGCATGCAGAATGCTTTGGAATTAGCAAAATATTCCATATAAATACAAGGTAATGTTATTATTGGGTTTTATCAGGGAAAACATTTGCTAGAAAAGAGAAACTTTATTTTGTTTGGAATTTGCCAGGCCATTGTTTAATAATTACTACAGTAGCATGAACTGGCCAGGTGAATTTATTGCTTTTATTCTGATCTATCCATTGTCTCTTTTTGCAAAAAATAGCCCCCTTTCTAGGGTCTATTGCATTATGCTATAGTATAATATGTGGTATGAAGGAGAGTTATGCTATTAAGTCATGATAGAAGTGGTTTGTGATAGATGATTTCTTGTCTTTTTTATATACTTCCACACTTCAATTTTACTAATCTGTATAAGGAGCCATATTTTCTCACGTTTGAATTACTTAGGTTATGAAGAACTGCTATGAAGTTATAACTACACATTTATATAGTAATAAATGGAATCTGACTAGATAGCTTGAATAGACTGTTAATAATGATACTTGAGAAGAACTCAAGGCAACTGGAAAAAATCAGTTTAATATTAAAAATGTATAAACATTTATATATTATAGAATCTGAGTGGTGATATGAAAGATGTTAGTCAGAATTAAGTAAAAAAATGTAAATTACACATTTCAAGAGAACTATAGACTCATTAGCTCCAAGTACATAAAATAACTTCCTTGAAATTATAGGTCTTTGTATAGATTTCGTTAAATAAATTTTTAAAAATCAAATCAGCGTTATTTTTTATATGTGACTTGATATTACCAATGTGCAAAAGGCATCTTTAAGCAATAAGACATTCCCCTTGAGAGGCAGGATGATTATATTGTTTTGTTCAGCCATATTTTTCTGTAAATAGTAAAAAGGTTGTATCAGTCCAGCCCACAAGAACTGGTCGAACAATTCATATAAATAAGTTTTTTTAGAATATCCTCCACATGAGGTGAAACGACCCTAATTACAAGCTTAATTCTTTATTCTTTTCCATTATATATATTTATGACCATGTGCACACTTCATTTTGTGTGTATCTATTTATTTATTTTCACCCCAAAGAGAAAACAGCAATGGGCCATGATTCCGTACTATCTTTGGTGGGAGTGTACATTTATATCAAATCCTTCCTATTGATGTTAGTATAGGATAGCTTCATTTGACCAAAAGAGATCTGTATTTAAACCTGTATTACTTATGAAGGCATTTACTACCTCAGAGTATAAACATGTTGCAAAGAGAACGAAAAACAATTTAGCTTTCCATTTCCTGGAAAACCTTCTGACTGCAAGTAAAACAAACGCTCTCGGGGGTCCTTACCTGCAGTGCACAACCATTGGACCCGCGTCAGGAGGGTTACAGGTTTTGACTCTCCGTAAGAAAGCTAGAAAAGGTGTAGGGTGTTCTGGAACACCGTGATCAGGCCAGGCGGTGAACTGGAATTGTCTCACTTCTCTCTTCTCACTTGAACCATTCTGTGAAATAGGAACATTGGCTGAAATTCCATTTTCCCAGCCTCAAGGGGTAATGATGAATAACATGGAAGAGGTAACACTAAAATGTGCTATCTTAATTCCTTCCTCCTACTCTACGTCCATTGGGAAGACATAGTCTTTGGAGATATAAACCCCAAGCTATTCGTAAATGACAAATATTCGCTCGGGAAGACAAAATTCTTAGGTGAGAAGCATTACATTTTTCAGGTTTAACCATGAGGAGCACTCCTGCTATATTTTACGGGAGGAACTAGTTCTTCTTCATCTATTCTTCATTCGTTGAAACTTTCGTTCAGAGAAAGAGTTTTATATTTACTGATAAATCGCCAGACAAGAAGAAAAATTGCTGAGAGATAATGGAAGAATTATTTCATTCTTCACTCTTGCCAGTTGGATCAAGATTTAAGTAAAGCCTTAAAAGATTTGATTTCTCAAAAGAAGGTTTCTTTAAATAGCGGAAAGGGGAAGAGGAAGAAAAAAATAAGAAGCAAACCTTGTAAAGTGCAAATGTTCGAACACAGTATGTGGCCAGCTCCACAGTATCTAGCAGCGTCACTTGGACTAGTCCATGGGTTTCTGTGCCTCTGCTGGGCCAATACTGGTCACACTTCACCTACAAGTAACAAGTGACACATTCAGGGCAGATGTTCATCAACTTCTCTATTAACTTTACTTTGAGTTGCTGTTGAAGGAAAACAGCTTTTCTGCATTTCATTTTATGTTGATCTTTTTCTGGCATGCATTTTTGTTATCCCAATATATGTAAATTACTGCTCTGATGCCAATATAAACCACATTTTTCAAACTGGTAGGAATACTAAGCAGTAACAGATTCAATTTTCCTGGAGAAAAATAAGTTGCAGATTGTTGCTCAGTAAAATAAAGAGAGAGGTATTTGAAATTTCAGAGTACTTGAAAAGAAAATACAAATTTGTTCTGGGATAGATATTATGAACGGCATCAGGAGATTACACATAGGCATTTAAAACACATGGTAAGATAGTTAGTGTTAATCTATCAAGATATAAAAGGTTCAAGCTATTTCGTCTTGAGCTATCACAATTTCTAAATATGCTTGTTTAAAGAAAAGCAGAAATAATTGGAAAATCTATCAAAGTATAATAAGAGAAGCATTTTTTTTTAAATACGAGATAAATGTTATTTGTATCCAAAGCAACTTAAACCTGTAATGTCTAGGGAAAAAAGAGCTGTCTGATCTTTAAAAACAGTCTCAGAGGGTCATACGCTAGCAGTGCAAAGTTTAAATAATTTAACACTCATTTGAGATGAATAATCTACAATTTCTATGTGGAATAGAACAAAAACACACAAAATGTGTTCAACCCAATTAGTTTAACATACAACAAAGAATAATTCCAAGTCTGCAATAAGCCTCAACATTTATTAAATGTGTCCATTGGGCATTAGAAAGCATAATAAAAAATGACAAACAGCACTGTACTTTATAGTAAGGACATAGATCAGAATACATTTACCCAAATTATCTCAAATTTTTTAAAAATGGGGACTAATTCTTTTTTTTTTGAGACAGAGTCTCACTCAAGTTGCCCTGGCTAGAGTACAGTGGTGTCATCATAGCTCAGTGCAACCTCAAACTCCTGGGCTCAAGCAATCCTCCCGCCTCAGCCTCCCAAGTAGCTGGGACTACAGGTGTGCACCACCACACCTGGCTAATTTTTCTATTTTTCGTAGTCGAACTCCTGAGTTCAAGCAATCCTCCCGCCTTGACCTCCAAAAGTGCTAGGATTATGGGTGTGAGCCACTGCACCCAGCCAAAAAATGGGGAGTAATTCTTAATGGAAAACAACTGAAACACATTTTTTTAGGTAAAGAAAGCTCCTAGTAGTATTTTATATTAGGAAGCACCCCTTTTACTTGAAAAAGAAAGAATCGAAAGTCACAATCTTTGGATTTAAACAAAGTGAATAGGCATTATTATTGTAGACACTAGAATTTTTTGGTCCACTGAACAGAATTATTAGCTAATCATTTGCTTTTATGTTTAATATAAATATTAGTAGCATTCTATGAATGATACTGTAATTTTCTGTTTCACAGAGACAGTATCTGCTCCTCTGAGGACTCAGGCTTTTTCCATGTAGATACTGGACCTTCTGAAAGGGAGAGGTTTTATCCTCTACACAATTTCCTAGACAAGGGAAAAAAAAAACACTTTATAGTTATACAGTAAGCCAGGTATTGAATTCACAAGGTTTAATCCCTGTGCCTTTATTTCAACTTTGAGACCACACAAATATCTTTTTGATGAAAAACAAACAAAAGTGGTTCACAGTAAGATGAAAAATTTGTCTTAATAGGATTTAAAAAAAAAAACTGTGCATGTTTCCTAGATGCGCAGAATACTCTTCTGTGTTTTCTATTTCTATGATTTGCTCTAACTCAAAGCAAAAACAACACAAGGGAGAAAGAACTCTTTTAAGGAGAATATTGATGTAGCATAACCTGGGTGAGTACCTTTATGTGTTCTCTGACCAAAACCCTGGTTGTATGGGACATGTTTAGCAAAGGCTGCCCCTTGAATACAACCAACACTACTTAAGTAACCATGATTCTGATGAAAAAAAAAAAATCATGAAAATTAGGCCAAAGACTTTGTTTTAAACCAAGAAATGGGTATCAAGTTGATGTCTCACTGTGGAGGACAAAAGCAACCTTGGATGCCCCCTACTGTAATATTTAAGAGGATGTCAGCAATGCGTTGAGTTAAAGAAATAAGAGAAAAACTTGAATTCATTATTTAACAGTTTCAGCTGTACAGTAACCCTTTCAATTCAAAACCAGCTCATCAAATCCCACGAGGACAAATATCATTGTGATGCATACATGAAAAGCATGTTAATGCAAAAAAATGATCTGTAAGGTCAGTTCGATGCACTGAACCAAATTCAATATAATTATATTTCAAAACTGAGAATTGGTTATACTCAGACCTTTTAGTGAGGTAAAACAAAGGAGAGAAGAAGGAAAAAACTAGAAGCCAGCTTTTATGTAACTTTTGGAAGAATCACTCCATTATTTAATGACTCTAATCTACAAATCCGCTCCATCCCTAAAATGTAGGAAAAAGTAAAATTATACAAATTATTCTTGCACTTCTAGTAGTAAGTTTGAAACTGCCCCTATTATTGGCTTAGACTCTGATCCCTGTAGAAAAACATGTCACAAAACATTACCATAAAGACAAAATGCTGTGAAAATTTCTAGCCAAGAGAAGAATTAAAAAGTTGCTTTTGTATTCAATTTAAATAATGCACTTTAATCTTATTCTTAACCCCCTCCCCCAAAATGTTTCAAACTCAACTGTGAAAATCAGGAGCAATTTTTTCAGCAAATATATTTAAACACTATCATTCTCTCTCAGGAAATATTACTCAAAGGAATCTTGTGAAAAATAAATACCCGAATGTATGTGGAAAATGCACACATATGGTCTCAGCAGTGGGATTAGAAGCTTTCCCTGAGCTTATCTGAACAGCTACAGTGCACAATTTCCCCTTTGCTAGTAAGCACCTCAGCACTTCCTTTTTCAACCTCATTCTCTGAGCAACCTGCGCAGGTTTCATCTGATTTCGGAGGGCTGAATTTAAGAGCTTAGATTTACTGACAAATAGTATTTTAAACCTTTCATTTTTACCCATACACTAAACATATAATTTCTGATTTCAACACTAGAGAACAAACAAGGAGTATAGCAAGAAGGAAAAAAAAAGAACAATAGTAATAATTTTTTTCCTAATTAGCTAATGCAAATGAACTAACTCCTTTTCCACTCTTAAAATGTTTTACTTTGACAACAGCCCTTTCCCTGCCCTTTTTTCCTGAGAGAAAATCTTGTAAGTTATTTCTAGAGAGAGTTACTGTTTGTTAGGCTTCACACATAAAGCTGAATGTGAGATGAGAAATGAAGGTGGCTCCCTTTGAGTATATAAGAAATAGAAGGCAGGAGCTATTGAATACAAATACTGATTATTGCCCTTTTCTATTTGATTTTGAAGTGACAAGCGGCCTTCAGAATTGATTCATTGGAAGGGTCAGGCAGGGTCTCACTGGATGCCCAGAAAGCTGCTTTTCTGTTTCCAGGACCAAAGCTCAGCTGCCTCATCTGTAAAATGGGAACAATACCTTTGATACTGCAGGGCTATTGTAGGGGTTGAAAATGACGCATAATACACCTAAAACATTTAACCCGATGGCTGGCACAAACAGGCATTCAGCATGCACGAGCTATTATTGATTATCAGTTGGATTACATTCTGGATTATGTTTTTGTTTGATTGTTGTTATAAATTACTAAATCATTTTAAATATGAAAAATGGGAACATGTTATTAATCTCAGGATATTGATTTAGAATTTTTTAGGTGCAAGGCAAAGTGTTAGCAGCTGTGGGGACACCACGGTGAAAGGGGACAAGACAAGTTCCTGCCCCAATCCATCAGCCTTATTGACCAAGTTTGAAGGTGTGTTTAGACTTCCTGGTTCTTCAAACAGGTAGTTGTGAGATTCCAAATAACTCCCTCAATCTACTTGGGTCCCAGTCTGTTGTGAGAATGTGTTAGACAAATTCTGAGGTGAAAAGGGAGAACAGCAGAAACTGTTACCCGGGCTGTGGCTCAGAAACGCTGCGAGTCACTTTATTTGAGGCCTCAACTGAATGAGACAATTCAGATTTTTGGCTGAATTTGGGGAAAAGGAAGGAATCTTTTTATTATCATAAAACCTCCTATGTGGAACTTTCACTTTTCTATAATGATGGATAGAACAGTTGACCATTGCTAAATTTATACTATGGATTTATTTTACCTTTTTCATGACAAGCTATTAAGAGAAAGTCTATGGAATGACAAAACATATTTAAATGTATTCAAAAGAAAATTTTGTCATTGCAAATATCTGGTAAATCTTGGTCCAGTAGGTCTGTTGACCATGCTTTGGGGAAATGCTATTGTTTTAGGCCATTTTTACTCCCATATGGCTTAGCATGGAAGTGCTTGGCACCTTGTAGGCATTCAACAAGTGGCAGCCAACTTTATAATCAATTAACTGTGGTCTAGATTGGCTCATTTTTAAATTGTTAAAACTTTCTGAAAACAAAACCTCCTCATTTCAATTTAATAAGGACTTACTGAGCATAGCAGCATGGCAAAGAATAAGAATTCCAACTGTAGCAGAGCAATACCTCCAAAGGGTTCTAGAATCACTGATATGAAATGCATTTGCCACATGGTACTTTGAAAAGCCTGCTCAGGGCCAGATTACTTAGCCAAAGAAGGGCTTAGAATAGGCAATAAATGATATGTGGGACACCATAACTGTTGCTAACAGTGACTGTAAATCTGTACCTACTTAAGTTTGGCCAGAGTGGTTGTTCAAGAGTCAGGATTTTTCTGTGAGAACTGGACAGCAAATATGCTAACAGATAATACAAATCAAAGTCATTTTGGGGAGTAAGGAAATGTCGATATCCATTTATCAATACCCATTTAATAAGGGGTACTGCAATAAAACAAAGTTTTAAATAAATATCAGAATATATTTTAGTGGGCAGAAAAATTATATGCTGAACTGTTTATTTCTACAGGTTATACAATAACTCTTCTGGCAATTTTTAGCCCAGATTTAATACTTGATTTTCCATAATAAGGACGGAGATCATCTCAGTGATTCTTTCTGTTTTAGCAAAAATGCCATTCTCTGCACTCCACTAATAGTTTGCTATATCTATTCCCAAATGACAAAATAGTCTGGTTTGTGTATTTCCCCTTTTTATTCTATCTCTTCTAACCAGTATTTAGTGGAGGATCAAGAGGCAATGGAATATTTTAAATGAGAGTGATATTAAGCATTTGAGCACTAGTGTAGTAATAGCTTTTCACATACACAGTCATAAAGTTGAAAAATATTATTCTCTAAATAAACCAAATTATAGGTCATAAAACTGCTTACTAGTTCATTGAGCCATTCTAACACTTTCCAAGCCATTTATTAATTTAATAAAAAGTTATTTCCTTTTGTTTGATGTGGCTGCCAGAAATTGACAGGGAACTGCCCTAAATTTTTCCAGTGACTTCCTCCATTAAATTGATAGCCATTTAAGTCTCAAGTTTCTGGCATTTTGTCATGCCCAGAGGATGACTGCATGAGGTACTCCTCTGTCACAGCCAGGTAGCACTTGGATACCAGCTCTTCCCACACGGGTTGCGCCCTTAGAGCATCCACCTCAGCCCTATTCAATCCTGAGGAGCAGCTGGACAGAGAAAAAACCATACGCTAGACCCCAAACATCAGAAAACACAGAGATTAATTCACACTTCTGAAAACCTTGGAAATGATCTAATCCAGCACAGAAGTACTACAGGTGTGAATGCAGAGAATGAGAGAGGCTTTGCACAAAGTCATCAGGAGCAAAGTTGCATCTCCTACTCTCAGCCCAGATCTTTACTCAGGCCGTCAGACCTCTAATTGGCTTTCAGAGGAATGCTTTGAGCCTGCATCTGTAGGCTGCCATTCTAAGTAGAGGGGATGGGGTGGGGAATGAAGGTAGAAAATCCAGGAAGCTAACAAACAGCAAGAAATTGGTGGGATTCTTTCTGTTTTATCTGACACTGTGTTTGTTGACAAGAGAAAACCAAGAGTGTGGAACTGGCTAGATAAGAACCCAAACATCCTTTAGGTTGCCAACAGGAGCATCATTCTTTCTGTTGCCAGTGTCCTATTTACATTAAGTATCTACCACTTTCAAAAACAATCCCATACATCACGCAGACTCCAAAGGCAATGTTTGTGCCTCTGGTCCTAAAGTTGCTTAAGGAAAAAGCAGGTTCTGTTGCCCTAGATAGGCAGTGCTTTAGGCTGTGGTTTGAGAAATTAAATGTTCAAGGCCTTCTGCGCTTCCAGTTCTGTTTGGAAAAGGACACAGAGCTGGCATTTGGAAAGCATTTGCTCTCCATTAAACTTACCGAACCTTGACAAACCAGAGGGGCCAAGAATTAGTCTGCCACTGGCCAAGGTTGGGCTTTCCAAAACCGATAATGGCAATGAAAACGATAACACTGCCATTTATAATCTTCAATGGGATTCTGTCAAATTTTAACCCAAAAGGACCTCACAGTCTGAAAAGAATCTCAAGCTTTGTTTTACAGGAAAGAAAGAAAATGTTTGATCAGAATCTCTTTTTTACTGTTTCTTGCTCAGAATTGCCATTGTAGCCACAGAACAAAATGTGAATGTGTCTCCATCTCACCTTAACTCTGTTAGGGGAAGTTTACTGAGGTGACATTTAAGGCCTGGGGAAGACAAAGGAGGAGTGAGTAGTCATTAGTTCAGAAGTGTTCCATAAGCCAAATGTCCAGTTCGTTAAACTGTTAACACAAGGAGTTAATACCAGCCCAGTCTCTTTGGCCTTGAAAGCATCTAACCTCCACTCGTTAGCATGAACAACAAAATTTAGTGGAGCAGGGATTTTTCCCATTCTCTGGCCTAAGATACAACTAAAGTCATGATGCACAAAACATTTGATCCGCTCTAGTAATGGATGACATCAATTGGTTTGCATGATTCTCTATTTGGGAACAGAAAATGGGATTTAGAGAGTTTGGAAACCAGGAACAGAATTCTTCACTTCTAGCCCTACATTTTCACTACTAATCAACGTGGCCCACATTAGATGACAATACAAATCATGTCCCATTTGTTGGGTGTCAAGTTTTCACCCCCCATCCCTGACATTTCTAGCATTAAGTGCATTCACAATAATAGCTCTATAAGTGTATCAATCCCCACTATAAAACTTGCAAGACAATATAAGCAACAATGAGTCTCAACTATGTGAAGGGCGAGAAGGCAGGCTGAGGACACGTTGACGAAGTGAGGACAAGTGAAAGCCATATATCCTTTAACCTTGGTTAAGCCATTTCAGCTTCTAACACTAATCAAGGCTACTCAAGAATTTTCCAAACATACACGTTTTCTCTTTCCTGTGTGCCTCAAGATGGTAGACCAAGCAGAAGAGAAATAGCCAAAAGCAGATAGAAGCAGATAGATGAAGAAAAAAAAAGTGGACAACCACCCACTAAATAATAGAGCTTCCTGGGCCAGGAATTACCTTGGCAAATCCTACCTTGGAAACTCCAATTCTTCAAGTGAGGCTGCCAACCATGTGCTGTAGTTGCCCACAAATAACATCCTTAGAATGGAAATCCCAGCTGTACACATTTTACCTCCCTACCAGTGCTTCATTTTTTCCAAACTTTTTCTTCCCTCTGTGTGGTTGCCCAGACCAATTCATGTGCTTATTGGCATGTTATGAAACATGGAAACAATTAAAGACCACATTCTAGGGCATGAGAATGACTCCCTACAGAATCAATGAACTACGCAGAACTTGAGAAGATTTGGCAATAAAGACGGAAACTGTGGAATAAAACACACTTACAGTATCTCATATCACACAGTCCATTCTACAATGGCTTTAAATTCATCTGTGCGTTTCAGGCATCAATCATACTTTCCCTTCATAATCACCAGTTTTTAGCTTTATTTATTTCTATTTCCTTATATACTTGTATGAAACTCATAGGAAATACCCAACTTAACACTTTTCTTTTGAGGGTCCATAACAACGTATGCACCATGCAGTCTTCTCAGTTAAGTTTGGGATTCTTTAAAGGCCACATTTAAGGGGGAGTAATGGCATTTGAAAATCAAAAACCTAAGTTTTCAAATGACCAACTTTAGTCCAAAGCCACACTCCACATTTATAAGGGCTCCTTTAGCCATGCAAATGCTAAGAATGGTTAGTTCTCTAAAAACAGGCCAAACTTCTAACACATGTCAATGAATCCAGGAGTGAGCTGTTCCAACTCGGCAAAGGTACAAGCAGGCTGATAAACCTCAGACCTGAGTGACAACTTGAGAGTGAGGTGAACCAGGCCTAGGCAAAACAGAAAGCTTGAAAACAGAGATGGGTTCCAAGGGCAGAATTCCCTAGCATCATAAAATAAATAAGAAAGGGGAAGGGAAACACAAAACTGAACTAAAAGGAAACATGGTGTCAAGAATGTATTATCTTCAGTCATAATTATCACTACATGTAACCCATGTCTAATATTACTCATGATTTTTATATTGGTTTGCTTTAAGATATGGGTGCAGTGAAAGTAGTGCCCAGAATATTGTATTTTGGTCTATTCCCAGACCAATTAACAAAGCAAGTGCAAAAGAATCTCATGGTCTGAGCTCCATTCTCCTCTTGACCAAAATGCATGGGTGTGTTACGCTGGGAACTGTGGGCAGAATTAACCATGCTCGATGACTCTGTGAGGTCGGTCAGGATTCACTGTTAATCACAGAGAAACAAACTCTTTTCATGTGGGTACAAAAATTGAATTATTTGGAGGCCAGCTTTTGGGGAAACTAAAGTTGTGATAATAAAGCCTCTAATCTCTTTACCAAACAATAATAGTTGAGATTCACTGAACCTCCTTACTACATCCCTGTCTTGGTCAATACCCATAATAACCCTTCCTTGTAATCCAAAAACAAGACATGACACTTTGAGGAATAAAGTACCTTGCTCATTGTCATACAGCTAATAAGGCTGGAGTTGGGATCTGAACTCAGACATTTGACCACAAAGTGTCCCTACTTGGAACTATGTCACCAAGCTGCCCTTCTCTCTGATGCTGATGTCCCCATGTGGTCTGGTGTGACATCACGCTATCTTTCCTTCTCTTTTCTCCACTCCAAATCTAACGTCAACAGGTATTCTGGCATACTTCCCATTCACCAAAGTATTTACACACACACACACACACGCACGCACACACTTTTCCCATATACCATGGGGATGAGTATTATTTCAAGAACTTGAGCCTTAATCTAAATAATGAAATTTCAAGCTTCAGCCCTTGGAGAGGTGATTTGTTTAAACTACCTGGATCACCTCCCTTTATGAGGGAGACTACAGGCACTTTCCTAATTAGAGCCAGGCTAGTTCAAACGCCTGCTTTGACCCTGGCTGCTGGGAATTGAGAATTCAGAGTCCCCCAGGTCAGCCCACAGAACCCACAACCTTCCTAAAGTATGGAGCTATAGATTTCAGTAACAACTAACCACTATGTATAACATTGTTTTTATAGTGAAATTCAATTCGAGTTCTTGTTTAAGAATCCAGGAATGCCTTCCTCTTTCTTCCTGCTACTTTAGGTGAAAAAGCAACTGGACAGGAAAAGGCTGAGGTGGGAATGAGGTGCGGGAGGAAGATGGAAAAGCAGATGAGATAATCTGAGGCTCCAGCGAGTTGTTAAATCTCTCCATGACATCTGGTCATTTACTCCCAAGTGCTCCAGACTGGGGAACAAAGGGCTTTCAGGCCTTGGGGTCAGACTGGTGATGACTGAGACTCCACAACTGCCTATTGGCTTGTGCAGGTCATCACAAGTCTGGGTACAGACTGAGCCACCACAGAATAAAAATCACAAGGCAGCATTTTAATTGGCCTCCTTAGGCCATTTAACAAAGGAGAAAGCTAACTTGCAAGAGCAAAGAGTAATTAATGAAGGGAGCAAACACAGGTTCATTTAGTAACTTCCAAATAAGTTCCTCTGTCTGAGGTGGGGAGGGAAAGGTAGCCTGCAACAGAAAGATAAACGGTAGGTATTTAAGTCACAATGCCTTCTGCCAAGAATTGCTCATTACCATCAGATGTTGCAGTGGCGGTGGGGCCAGTTAGAACTAACTTTATTATTAGAAGCAATTAGGGAGAAAAGGGGCAGAATTTCATTTAGTTATTTCAAAACAAGTTTCTGTGCACAGTTTAATGAAGGCCTGCAGTGTCAAGATAAAATGTGTGTTTTACTGAAAACAGCTTCTGCAAATGACTGCTTGTTACCAGCAGGTATCTCCAGGCGGAACAGACCGGGTAGGTTGGATTTACATGCATGCCGTAATATAATAGTTCAGCTGTCTCAGCTTCACAGACGTGTTAACAGGCAGTATGGCCTCATGGTCAAACACGTGTGTTCTGGAGCCAGACTGTCTGTCTTCAATTCATATCCCTGACCTTGGTAGCTGAATGACCTTGAGCGATCTTTTGTAATTTTGGGGGCCTGAGTTTACTCACATGTAAACTGGAGATCACAGTAATGTTTATCTTGCAGGGTTGTTGTGAAATATCAATGCACTTAATATGTTATACATTGTTATAGTTATTACCTATTCTATCCAAGGATCATTTGGAAGGGGAGTTATTTTTAAAGAAATTGCTTGCTATCTAGGGGTTCCCTGGAATACAAATCAATAGTACTTTGGAATGGGGTACTAGTCCATTGGAACAGTGCTTTGGAATTACCTCTTTGGAATGTGGTTTACATGTAAAGTATGACAGATATTTTTCTTCACTGCCAGTGCCATTTTTATATAAATTCACATTTTGGACAATATTTCAACATCTCTATAAAATTCAGATGTTTTGAAAAGATCTGATCGCTTTTTAGGTTTGCTAAACCAGGTGTGTACCACACCTTTTTATTTCCTACCTTTAAGGTAACAGTTGTGGCTTTTTAATATTTTTCTACATCTGAGCTTTTCCCTTATAAATCCCCTGGGCAGCATTTAACTCTTCCTTCATATACGCACCTGGGCTAAAAGAAACTGCCATGTGTTGAGCTTAGAAGAACAATTTAAAGAATCTCAACTGTCACACAGTAAATGGGGAACTGGTTTTTGGCTGCCCTCTAAACATCCTTTCTGAGACTACCGTGACCACAGTGAAAGAGACCTCTCACCTGTGGTTTCAAAGTCTGCCTTGAATATTCCTCCCTCTTCAGGGAGAGTGTGTGCTATCTTCAGTGAATCCTCAGAGATCCTTTATTAAATCTCAAAGTTAAAGATTGATTTTCATCAGATGGCCACAATATGTGCTCATGCACTCGGGAATATGGTACACGGCTTACCCATTATGTTTTAGTTTTCCAAATCAACAGCATTTAACTAATGTGCCATGCACCATAATATTGGACCCATATGATGAATAAAACTTCTTTCTTGGACTTTACCAAGCAATGAATCCATATTAAACCTATTCATTTTGGAGAAGTTTAAGCTAGCAAAATGCCCTTTATACATTTATGTGTTTTCTCAGCTGTATATTAAGCCACATCATTCTTCTTGCTGCCCTGACTTAATTTATGCTAATGTGAATAATTTACGTAAGAGCCTCTTTTACAGAATTTTAGATCTTATATTGCAGATTATAAGAAAGAAAAAGTTGAAAATACTGGGAAGTACATCTTGGTGGGATTCTCCCAAAGCCTGCAGAGTCTTATTCAATGTGAGTTTTAGAAAGAGATTCGAGCTATTATTTATTTTCTCTAACCAAGCTGGCTATTGCCTTGAATACTGCTTTTTTTTTTTTTTTTTTTGGCAATCGTATCATAATATGGGAGAATATCTTTTTTGAAAAGACCCAGAAGAGTTTTAAAGAATGGTTTAATTAGGATTGTTGATACCCATTCACAATTATGTCTGTTAGAAAGTTAAACCTTAGGGAAGGGTTAGATTTTGAACAGAATAAAATATGCAATATAGGGACTCCGAAGAAAGATTTTTTTTTTTTTTTTTTTTTTTTTTTTTTTTGAGACGGAGTCTCACTGTGTTGCCCGGCCTAGAGTGCCATGGCATCATCCTAGCTCACAGCAACCTCAAACTCCTGGGCTCAAGCGATCCTTCTGCCTCAGCCTCCCGAGTAGCTGGGACTACAGGCATGCACCACCATGCCCGGCTAATTTTTTCTGTATATTTTTAGTTGTCCAATTAATTTCTTTCTATTTTTAGCAGAGATGGGGTCTCACTCTTGCTCAGGCTGGTTTCGAACTCCTGAGCTCAAACAATACACCCGCCTCGGCCTCCCAGAGTGCTAGGATTACAGGCGTGAGCCACCGCGCCCGGCAAGAAAGATTTTTAAGAGGAAAGAATTGGATATTTATTCTTACCCTGGATCTTTCTTCCAGTTTTGTCATCATGACAACTGTGGCACTCCGTTGTTCCCATATCATTCTCCAAAAGTCCCCAAATGTTTCGGGGAGAGATCCCTGTGTTGCAATATAGGCATTTTGTTTCCTATAACCATCTATGTAGTTGGCATTCACATAGTCACTTCCTGGGATGCCTGTAAAACAAGGAATGTTATTCAACCACGTGAACATGTCATAAGAGGAAACAGCGTTTGCCATGACATAACGGCAATTCAATATTATTGTTCCACCCCATGCTACAGGAATCACAATACATTGATGGTCGGGTTTTAAGCAAGATTAAAAAAAGATCCTATCAGGACCATCATGTTAAAAAAAATGTACAAAAGAAGGTGTCCAGTCTTCATATTGTGACAATGTGTCAGGTCTTTACACTATGACAAAGAAAGAGTCCATACAATGCCTTTTCTCTCACAGGCTGTTTTTCCTATTGCACCAGCAAAAAAATAGTTTGCAAGGGATGATAAACAATCAGGTAACAGTCCTCACTCATGTTCTTCCCCATTTCTAGAAAAAAACTAAATAAAAAATGCCTGAGCCTGAAAATGCAATATAGAGTGGAACATGTCATAACAGTGAAAAACCCTTTGCAGATGTAGCTAACAGGAAACTTATATATAAACTCATGTAATCTTCACAACAACTCTATGAAGTCCTGTAATAATTATCATTTCACAAAGGAGAAAACTGAGGTAAAAAGAGGTTCAGAAAACTTGGGCCAAGTCGCCCAAGTTGGTAATCCAGGTTTAATCAAAGGCTGCAGGTCTGCTAGGTCTACGTCTCAGCCTCTGTGGAGTCCTGCTTCTCTTTGTCAAGCTCAGGGATTGTTGTAAGTAGCACATGAATCTCTTCTTCAATTAGAACAACTGCCTCCTAATTGGTTGTCCCACTTCTACTTTTGTCTTCTCCAGTCTGTTCTCCATCTATCATGAGAACAATTTTTAAAAATATATTTCAGACATTGTGACTTCTTTTCCTCGGTGACTTCCCCTTACACTTCAAATAAAATCTAAACTCTCAACACTGCCTATAAAACTCTGCAGTTCTCAGACTCATCTCATTCCATTCATCTCCTTGCCTTTTAAACTCTAGACATTAGCCTGCTTCAATTGTTAGAAAACATCTCTCTCTCACATTCGCACGATCTGCATCCTAGAACACTCTCTGTCTTCTTCCCATCGTGAAACACAGAGCCTCCTTCTCAGAAGGCCTGCCCTTGAGCACCCTGGGACCCCAAAACTCCCTTGACAACTCTTTACACTACTTATAACAGGTAAGCATATATTTGTTCGTTAACTTACTTACTGCCTGTTGTGATCACAAGACCATGTCTCTTTTATTCACCTTTGCTAACTCTAGTGACCAAAAAAAAAATTTGTCCAAGTTCCAACATTTAATAAGTAGCAGTGATGTAATTTAATGCAGATACTTTGATTTAAAGTCTAATTTTCTTTCAGCAAAATGGCTTTAGGAGGTAGATAGGCAAATTTGAACTTATTCCAAGGAGAGTGGCCAGAGTGATTAAGGAAATCAAAGCTATTCCATATGAGAAAGAAATACACATTATAGCCTAGTAAAGGAAAATGTAGAAGTTGGGGATGAAAGCTGCCTTTGAGTATCTGAAGAGTGGTTTAGATTTACTCTGTTGAGTCCCAAGCTTTCAACTCTGAAGGATGTAACTATGGAGAGATAAATTTCATCTGCAATATAATAAAGCATTTTCAAATAGTCGGAATCAAAAGGGAAACAGGTTTCCTTGGGAGGGAATGAGTTGCCTATCCCTAGAGGGGAACAAGCACTTTCATAGGGATAGCAGCATGATGTGGGAGGTAGCACTAGAACATATGCATGTCCCTGTTAGCCCTGGGAAAATGTGAGTCTTGGAATCACGGGGAAAAAAAAAAAAACTTTTTTTCTCATAGTGGAACATATGTTCCCAAGCTAAAATTGTTATATTTCACTGATTGCCACTTGCAATTACTTTGACTGCTTTTCTGATTCCAGTTGTAAAACTGATCCTCTCAAGAAAGGTAATGAAAGTCAGATGGAAACCACTGCGCTCTGAGATGAACACATGGATATGGAATACTACCAGCATTAGCTGAAAAGCCTTTTGAGCGAAAACTGAAATGCACGGTTGGTTGTAACATTATTCATCTATTACAGCTACTCAAGAAGCAGTTGGGGTTCTGGCAGCCTTTTGTTGATAAAGATCCTATTCCTCCCCAGTACCAAATTACTGTAGATTCAAAGGACAATTTAAATAAAATCCTCAGATTACAACCACTGGGAAGTACGCACATCTTACATGTCCATAGGATTTGGTTCTGAGCCAAGAATGAATCCACTTTATAACACAGGAAAAGCCCACTTTCAAAATTTTTAATTCAGCAGTTTGCAACATTAAAGAATTGATAAAAAAAAAGATCCTGGCGAAGGGCCTCACTCAGCTGCCAATATACAGAAAACTTTTTTCCCAAGAAAAATTAGAATGGAGAAATCTGGGTTAAATGACTCAGAAAATGCATCAACTGGGTACTGTGCCATTTTCCCCCTTATCAAGGATAACAAATGTGTCTGAACAATGCATCTGAGGAGAGAGAAGGTACATGTGAAAATCATCCTTAAAGGAAGGGAATCAGACCCATCCAACTCTCTTTGCGTAAATTTTAATAGATTATTATATAATGAATTGGGTTTTTTTGATGTACTGCTCAAGTTTGAGTAATAAATTCTCTGGGTTTGGGTTTTTTTTTTTTTTTTTTTTTTTGAGGGGAGGATGGGTTCTTACTGTATGATGGTTGCACTCCCCAGGATAAGAATACAAAAATTCTGCCTGAAGACTACTAGGAACCTGGGATGAACACTGTATCGTCACATGCTTTAAGAATTTGGGAATTGTTATTTTGAAAAGAAGAAAATTAAAAGCAAAAATTAGGTTAATGTTTTATATCCTGCAAATAATGCTGAGGCTCCTCTTCTATTTTAACACTTGTTTGTAAGAAGGTTACGTAGTACCTGGCATGAAAGCCTCCTTGTGGAAAACATACCATGGTGAAAAGACATTTCAGGTAAGTTCTCTCTCACAGATCCTTTGCAATGTGGAGATGTGAGAGGTGGCTATGTTCACCAGAAGTTCTGAGATCTAATGAGTCCTGTATTTATACAACTCAATTTAACAAGCTGTGCAGAAAGACGAATGAGAAAAAATTTTGGAAAGACTGGTGGTTTGTCCTAAAAATATTAACCCCAGATTGGAAGCTAAAGTTAAACAGCCATTTGTTTCAAGTAGATGAGACCCCTGTTTTCAACATGACATATTTAGAAAGACTTTTCAACCAATCCTATGAAAATACACAACATGCTGGCTTTCCAAATGTTTTGGTGCCCTGAAATGCTTCTTTAGTAGTTCTTGTTTAGGATATTTCTGCTGGGAGGCTGGATCTACAAAATTCTTTCACATTTTTGGGGTGACCTTCTCTAAGTAATACATATTTGTTTATTTAATTTTCAATCCCCTGCCTTATCCAGAAAATGATTTGCATCTGCTAATGCAACACTAATCAGAGTGCATGATTAATCCAAGAGAAGGGTGAGAGAATTAATTGAATTCCTCTGGGGCTATGATGGATGGAAATCTGACTTAAAATGCAGTACTGAAAGAATATAGAATTACTATAAATTAGCAGATTGCTTTTATTTCTCAGAGTCAAACAGACCTTCTCCCAATACTGTAAAACAATGTTTGGTTTGTTTTTTGTTTGTTTTTAGTAGGGGGAAGCACTATTAAAATAACGAAAGCATGACAAAGATGTTTACTTTCTGGTGGTTATAGACAAAATCTTAGGATTGGCCCTACTGTAGAAACTGTCTCTTGAGTTCAGTGGTCATTCAATTCATAAAGTCATTGTTCAAGAAGAGCGGTTTAGATCTAAGATCTGCTCATTCCTAGGAGTCCGTGGATTTTCTGCATTTGTAAAAGTGAAGAGATTTTCATGATTTCTCATGTACTGTTTTGTGTGCATTCTCCAATTAATGATAGTTACGTAAACAGTTCTAACAACATAAATGTTTGTCATCCTAATTTTATACATGGAAACCTAAGGCTAGACCCTATAATTTCATATTACACCAATATGCCCCATTCCTGTGTTATAGTGTATTTTCTCTGTTAATAAACTGTTCTTTCTTGTGGCACTTAAAAACATTACTTACATGCTTTATACTGGGTCTTTGTGTTTTGGGCTAACTAAACCTGGAAAACTCAACACAGATTGTGATGAGGTTGATGGGCAGAGCTGTGCTTCTGTGTTCTTCATGCACAATAAGCCATAGCAAACAGCTATTTGAACAGAATTAGGCAAGTCTTAGGCTCTCATTTTATTTGCTGGTAATTGCAAGTTAGTTTTCATTGGAAAAATAAGCCTGCACATGGACTTTGGACTCAACTGTTTCTTAAGTCTCGGCAAAACTAGGGAAACTTTATCATGAGTTCAAGATGCAAGGACAATGCGCTTTTTCTTCATCTAAGCATGAGATTAAGACGACAGGGCTTCATGACAGTGTTTCTGATGTATCTGAATATTAACAGAAGGAGAGGGAATCCTTGAAAAGATGACGATACTCTGTTTGAAAGAATATTTGTGATGAATAATTAATTACTGAGGACTGCTTTAAAACCTTGAAAGCATGTTGTAATGTCAACAAATATACTATCTGAGCTGTTTTGTCATGGCAGGGTTAGAATAAAGTTTACTAAGTCTTGTTAATTTGAGGATGACTAATTGGGCCATGTGGCTTTCTTAAAAACAACAACAAAAAAACATCCAACTTGCTGTGAATTCGATTTTTGGGGTCAGAGGTAATTTGATTTTGAAAAGTTGTCTCTTGCTGGAGGGGTGTTTATAATTATAACAGGTTTATAATAAAGCTTTATGAAAAATAGGACCAAAAATAGTACATGAATTATTTTGTGAAATTAAATAATCATAAGACGAATGGTTCACACTGTCTTTTTTTTTTTTTTTTTGAAAAAAAATTTACCTGTAAAGCTAGACGTCCTTTGAGCAATGTTCATACTTGTACATCCCACCACACTGTAAAGAAAGTCATGTGTGCATTTGAAAGTCCTGGGACAATACCAAGCACTTGCTAAGAACTTAGAAAAACTGACCAGGAAACATGTACTCCTGTCTAGGGCTGTCAGTGGTTTGCTCTTTGACCTTTGGCCAGTTATTCAACTTGTCTAGACCTGTGATTGCTTATCTGCTAAACAAGGCGTGTTGGACAAATTGATTCCCTCAAGTCCTTTTGAGTTCTAAAATAAGATGTCTCTGTATGCTTTTCTTAACCTCTTTGGATTTGGAAATCTCTGCAAAGTTATTTTAAGACAGTGGCTTTGTGTCTCTCAGATTAGGTAGGAACACACTCTGGTACTCTTTCAAGCTGATTCCTGTTGCTTCTCTCTCGCATGTGCTGAGATGAGATTTTTTTTTCAGCGAGGCTGGGCTGATACTTCCAATCTTGATTGGAACCTCGTGGGGTTAAAAAATAACCCCAAAACAACAGGAAGTGGTGGTACTAGGCCAGTAGGTGGTGTGTTCATGGAAAGAGGCTCCCCTTGGAGTTTAGGTAAGACAGGATAAGAGGCAGCCCCGGAAGGAGGGCTGAATCCCATGCATGGCTCCAGCTGACAAGTGCTGAGGTGGAGATGGGTGTTGGGCTGAGTGGCTTACTCTGCTCTAGCTCACGACGTGCCTTAAAAACCTAGGCACTTTTATTTCCTCTAAGTTCTACAAATCCTTAATGAAGTGAGGATTGTGTCAAAAAGAAATTGCTTTTTGGTAAACCAGTTGATTCCCTGTTTTAAGATAGAAGTACTAAAGACTCAACAGAGCACAAAAGCTACCTTTTACTGAGTAAATAATGCCCCCTCCTCCACTCTAACACAAACAAAAAACCGGAACAACATCAAATCGCCGGTTAAGACCTATATTGCAATTTTTACAACTCACAATGCAGAAAAAAAAGTTTACTTTGCGGTCACCAGCAAAACTGGGACTCAGAAAATCAAAAAACAAAATTTAATAAAAATGTATAAGTAAATTTATTTAATTCTAAAGGACACAGGCCTTTTTATTTCCTTTACTTGTATCATGGCAGCCACCCATGGCTGCATCAGACCTGGTGAAATGAAGGACTCTTTTTGCAACACACCAAAGAAAACAAACATTTCTTGCAAAGACACAGTGTATTATTTGCCACAGTATCCCCTGACGTAGCTGCAGTTTGGAAAAAGACCCTCCATGTTTCTACAGAATGCAGGACAATTTTCTTTTTAAAGCGTGTGTTGCTTTGTGGGCAGCACAGCTCATCACCACAGTTAGCTGATGGGGGAATGGACGACCTTCAGAGTATGTGAACCCAGCCTGCAACTTCTCGTGGTTGTGTGTGCTCCTCTCCTTGATTTTCCATACCTCCGCCCTGCTGAGGAGGCTGGGCTTTGAGAATGGACACAGCAACGGAGGTGGGGGATTGAGCTGTCAGAACACATTGCAAGATCAGCTGTACATGTTGGGGAATTGTCAGACACCTGTGATAGAGGGCACTCCTCTCTGGTTAGGGAGCACTTGCCCCTGAAATAAAGCAGATTTGGGGTCACTGAAGCCTACCTTTTTGGTCACACCACAGAGCTGTATTCCAATTAGCTTGTATTAATAAGGATACACTTATTATAGGGGTTTATCTAGTCATGCAGTAGTCAGAATCAAGCATGGGATGTGACTACAGTTCTGTGGGTAAGAAATAACCCAGATCCACATTCTCCTCACCATTAATACATGAACATCATGATCATAAAGTCCTTAAGCCAATACTCCCATGAGAATCAAATGAGTCAATGTGTTTGAAATTTCTAAAATGCCATATGCATATTAATTATTATTATGATTGATGTAATAAGCAAAAATGAAATAAGTCCACTCATTCCTAAATACTCTACTGATAAAAAGTAATTCCAAATCTGAAAGCCACCTTTCCAGTTTCTATTTTTAAAAAAAAATTATCAGAGAGGACAAAAATAATTATTTTCCAACTTCCCAGCAACCTACAACTTATATCTGTGTTCCAACAACAGAGCCATAGCACAGATGATGTAGGTTTTTCTACAGTCTTGGAGTAATGGAGTGTAGATTCATTAACGTAATCTGCATAGATGTACAATAAAAATGGGAAAAAAAAATCTCAATAACTGAACCAAAGGCAATAGAAATAAAAATAAACTACTCCCAGTGCTTTCTGATTTTACTCTTCGATTAGCTTCCTGAGAACAAAAATGGAAAAAAAAAAAAAAAAAGCCACAATACAACCAGCCATCCCTTAAAAATGCGTATTCTCTTTTCTGGGTAAGAAGAATCAGCAAGTATAGGCTTGGGTAGGAGCTGGGGAATAACAGATCCCCCCACACCACTTGCTCAGCTACATGTAAGAGAAAGATGCCATTTAAACAGATCTAATTAGTTGTTACAAAGACTGCAAGCACCTGTGAAATTGTTCCAGGTTTCCCAGGCTAAGTACCATCTAGCTTTCTACTTAAGGCAAATTAAGGTACAAAAATTTGTCTGTTCACTGTCCTCAAAAAGAGAGATGCTTTTATGTATTTTTTTTTTTTTAAAACACTAAAATAAAAGGATTAAACTTTGTCACACTTGTAAACAATTCACTCGAAAAGTAAATGACAATGCTAAAGAAACTGTGCTATCTGTCTAAATCAATGAATGATGTTCTGAACATTGTGAGAAAAAAAGAACTCAACCAAGAATTGGATGGGATTTATAAAAAAAATTTTTTTTTTAAACAGGGTATGTATTCTAACAAATTTGCTTCAGTACTTGAAATAGAATTTCAAGAGCAAAATAAAACAAATACCAGCTTGCCCACAAACTAGTGGCTAGGAAGGAGGGAGAGACAAAGAACTAGAGGCAGGAAAAGGGGACCATATTTGTTGAGGTGACTTCAGAAGGAGCACATGGCAATTCTCAAAGGAATTTATAATTTTAATTCCTAATGTTAGCACTTCATATGGAATATTTATATTCACTATAGTTAATATTCTATTAGAAAATATTGGGTAGAATATATAAATTTATTTTCCTGAGTTTGACTTTACTTATTGAAAATACATCAGGTTACTAAATATGGACTGGAAAAAAGATATTTCATAGCATGGGTACAATGTGAAATTGGAGAATATGTTAACATGTGCTGACAGCTGTTTTAAATGAATCGCTGCAGACTTACCCACAGAACATTCTGCAGAAGAGAGGCTGAGACAGGATTTAAACATAGAGCACTAGTGTGGAAGCAAATGGTGAATGAATATTACTGAGGAACATTAGTTTCTTTTTTTCTTTCTTTATTTTTCATTAGATTTATCTTAGGGGCGGTGATTCCCTGTGAGCAGCTTTCTTATTTTAAAGGTGCTAAATTGCCCATCTCACAAACAATCAAATTGTTGTAACATCATCTATATTATTTACACTTGGTTTTTTTTTTGAATTGCTCCTATTATGCAAATCAAACAGCAGATGATATATTTTGAATTTCTGTTTAAAAGAACACATTCTTCCTCCTGTTGAAACTTGTAATGCTATTATGGGTCTGGTTTCCATTTATCAAGCACCAATATTTTCTTTCTCTTTACACAGTATTCTAAATATATGCAGCTTTCTCATTTGTACATTATTAATTTGTCTATAGATCATATACAAAAGCAATTCCATCTGTGGTTAAAAGGACCTATCTATAGCAGTAATAAAATTCATAACACTAATGATAAACTTAATAGTTCCCAATATTTATTAGGCATTTCCTTTGTGCCAGGAACTCTTCTAAGGGCTTTACATACATTAATTCATGTAATCCTCTTAGTAATTCTAGGAGGTAGGTAATTAATAATTTTAATTTACAGATGAGGAAACCGAAGCATAGTAACTTGTCCAAGCAAGCTCTTCAGCAGCAACAAGAGCCTAGGATGCTTTAATATAAAAGAAGTTCTTGAGAGGCATATGGTTCCTTGTAAGAAGGTACTCATTAAAGAGATGAAGGAAACAAAGTTATAAAACTTTAGAATATAGGCCCCCTCCCATAAGAAAAAATAAAACAGTGCTATGATCTGAATGTTTCCCTTAAATTCGTATGTTCAAACTTAATCATCAATGTGATAGTATTGAGAGAGCTGAGGCCTTACAAGGTGATTAAGTTATTAGAGCAGAGCCCTCATAGTTGGGATTAACATCCTTACAAAAAAGCTTGAGGGATTGGGTTCTCCCTTTTGGTCATGTGCGGACACAGTGTTCCTCCCCTCTGGAGGATGCAACAACAAGGTACCATTTTGTAAGCAGAGATACTGGACCCTCGCCAGACAGTGAACTTGCTGGCACCTTGATCTTGGACTTCCTAGACTCCAGAACTGTGACGAATAAATTTATATTGTTTATAAATTACCCAGTCTGTGGTTTTTTGTTATAGCAGCACAAACGAACTAAGACATAGACCCATATTTTACTAAGCTTTCTTTACTCAGATTAATAAGCACTAGTGTTAAAGAATGCATATAACATGCTGTGGTTTATTCTTTGTAATTTCCACTCTCTCATACATAAAACCATTTATACCTGTTTTGGTGAGAGAGTCACACACCAGCCAATAATCCCATTTAGAATACACCCTCTGTTTTTTTTTTTTTTTTTTTAAGAAGCTAATCGCTTAATGTCCAAGATTTAATATTTATTTGCCTACTTATATTATCTTTTGATCTCAGGATTTAGAATCAATGTTTCCAATTTTAGGGATGGTAGGAAGGGTCTTACACATGATCGTTTTATGTGAAAATAGAACAAAAGACATTAAGTCTCCTTAATTGGAGAATGGGCTTGTAGAAGGGCTTGTGTGTCCATGAACTATCTGAAACTAGTGTGCAAACAAAGTGTTTAGGTGCCTTGTGTTTTAAAGTGGGGTTTAAAATGTTCATCAAATTATCAAAAGGATCTAGCTCCCCCAAACAGTGACTGTTAACTGCATCTAATGACATGCTCAAGGTCATATAGTTGTTTAACCTGGGATTTACTTCCCAGTCTCCTGTCTTCTTCCCAATATACCTGAAAAAAGTAATATTAAACAAATAAAAAAACCCACCTGAAAATCATTATGTGCTGTTTTTCTTTGGAAAAATTCACTTTGACTGGAGTCTAAGAACAAAGCTGAACACCTCTAGTTCCAAGATTTCTATCATAAGTGTTTCAAAATGTATTTCAAAATTCCTAGATAGTCTTCCCAGCCAAAGGGGCACCATTTTTGAATTAGGTATGATGTGCATAAGCCATTATGACTTCAAAAGCGGCTACAGGCCCAAGTGGTCTACTGGGGAGAACAGCAGCCTTGAGACTGACATATATTAGCAATTTAGCTCTGCCACTTACTATTGATCATAAATAAGTTACTTGACTTTTTAAATGCTTTTGTTTTCTCATCTTTAAATTCAGATGACAACTAGCTCTGGGGGTTTGTTCTCAACATTGTAGATAATATATATAAAATCCCTAACATGGTGTTGAACATATAACAGATATCCCATCATGTTTACTGTAACTGCTTGCCTTGTTGTTAAGTTGAAAAGTAGCATTTTAATTCTGCTTTATATTTAGACTTGGTTAACAATTCTTTAAAAATCCATGTCAATATAGCTTTTAAAGCAACATGTTAATTATAATCCTACTAATGGAACTATAGTACTGGCAGCAGTGAAGATTAATTATATTTTAGACCAAAAGCTGTTTTTTATTGAGGACTCTAATTAATTTTTGCTAATTACAAGGCACAATGATAAATAACCTGCCAATAACTGATATCCCTTGGTTGATAAGAAATTTAAAATACACAAAAAGGTATGTGAGGTAAGTACATCACCTGTGGAATCAGTTAGGTATAGATATACTTAACTTTTCTTCTGCAATATTATGACTCCAATGCATCTGGGTAACTGATGGTTCCCCATACTGTGTCACTGCCTCAGGTTAGTTATGCCACACAATAGAAAATGAAATTCTCAAATGTAACGTTTGTGTTATCTATAAGGCTAGTGCCAAATGATAAAATGCATTTTAGGCAAAAAGATAAGGCTAGTCATTTGGATCCAAGCTAAGTGACACGGGCGTTGTCACATCCTGCATCAGTAGGAAGGTATTATTAATGATGTGGCCAGTGGATCCTTGGTCAAGGAATCAGAAGTGCTGGATTCTTACATGACTTAGATTATTTATACACTGTGTGACTCTGGGCCAGTTCTCTGAGCTTCAGTTTTCTCCTCTCTAAATATGGACACTTATTTATCTAGTAAAATACTTATACTGCTGCTTCATTAGACTGTTGTGTACAGTAAATTAAAAAAAATACTGATAAGAAAACTACAGAGAGATAACACTTAGAGGTCAGAAATGAAAGAGGTTACAGCTGTGAAAATTGAGCCTCAGGCAAAGTTAAGGTTACCTAGCTAGTTAGTGACAGAGCTATGACCCAAACTCAGATTTCCTTGTTCTTCATCTTTTGCATTTGTCCACTTCTTTTTTCCTACTTTAGTAAAAGTATACTTTTTGAATAACTTGGATTCTACAAGATTAAGCATATTATTACATATGGTGTCAATGCACATATAAATATTAGCTTCCATTCAGTCTTTATTTGAAAATATTTATCTTAAGTCAAGATAAATCCTATCACCTCTCTTCTTCAGGAATTACTATTTTCTCTTAAGAAATGCTTAAACATGGAGGGGATACCAATGGTAACTGGATTTGTCAAAAATTCAATTGTGTTTCCATATTGCTTACCCTATAATTTAACAATTGAAAGCATTTTGTAATTATGCTTCTCTTGAATTTATTCTTCATTTTTCCTAGCATAAATAAAATTACGGCGATTTGGAAAGATGTCACAAAGTGTCACTATATTCAAGAAGTTCAATAAATACATTGGTGCCCGCACACAATTCCTGATTCTTTTTATTTTTTCTCCTGTTATCCTCTCCATGAGTGTAGGGTATAAGTTTACTCTATTAAGCACAGATAAAGACAACATGATTCATTGTGACCACTTCTAGGGTTCCCCCGCCCCCCCCCACCACAGTCCGTCAGATCACTTTGCAAAGTAATATGAAGAAAGTAGTTAGCACCATTGACAGAAGAATAACAAAAATGCCCAAATTAAAACCCTCAACCAAAGTCATTTTTAAGTTAGTAACATAGCTGGGACCCAAAACAAGCACATTAAGTTTTATAAATTGTGCATGAAGTCACCTACTGTTTTAACATACTTAAAAAAAATCTGTTCCTACATTATCAAAGCTGCCTTTACAGGAGAAGCCTCAGTTAGTGGTTCTGTGGTTCCAGTTGCCAGCATTTTCTCTTCCGTACTTAAGATATAGGATGGTTGACTGCCCTCATAAATACCTGCTGGTTAGGGCTTAGTCTAAGATAAAATGCTGTTCATGGTTGTAATCTAGATTAAAGCTCTCTGTATGGCCCATAAACTTCAATTAAATGCTTCTAACCTTTTGCATAACACTTAAAATTGAAAGACTTTTGGTTTCTAGGTCAGCTCTAGATTTAGGGTATATTTGTGGGCACAGAGCTATAAAAAGGCAGGTTTTAGTCTGATTCAAGTGCTTTTGCTTTTATACTGTAAAAATAGCATAGGAATGAAATGCACAGAGTTTCCAACTATCATAATAAAGGCACAAGGAGGTATATATTTTTTTGTCCCTCGACATACTTTCTTGTTAAGACGTGGAAAATAACAGGTTAAGGAAAATAGTGACAAAGTGGGCAAAAGTACAGGGAAGTGGTAGTATTGAATGACCTAATTCTCAGTGGAAACAAGCTACAATACAGCAAAGGCAGACTGACAAGTTCTCCAGGTAAGATCATGCCAAATAGATTCCCAACTTGCATTCATTTATTTTATTTCAATAATCTACCTCGGTTTTGCTAATGGAAAAAAAGATTTCTTTCCTCTATTTGTGACTTGGTTTAGTTTTTTGTTTATTGTGGAGATAATTTAAGAGACTTGAGACAAGAAATTGCTATTATCCTTTTTTACATTTTAAAATTGAAACTGTAGAGAAAATGCAAACCCTATATGCTAATCATCCACATATATTAATTACAGTTTTCAAACACGACTTGAAAGGAGGCAATTACCTATTTGACGCTATCCTGCCAAAACTAGCATTGGTGAAACTTCGATAAATTTAATCAATTTTTTCTGTGCGGAAAAAGGGTAACTCTTAAACACCTAGTATCTTTGGCTGCCTAAAAAAGGGATTACAGCATTTTCCACCATCAAAAGCAAATTTATTGTGAGAATTTTACAAAATCTACCCATGCCAAAAAACACAGTGTTGAGGCAAGGCGGGGGCTGTGTGTATGGGCCTGCTCAAACGCTGGGAGTTCTTGTCCCAAAATACTGGAAAGAAATGGATTAGATGCCTTTGGTGCTTACTGGGAAAGCTTTTAAGCAGAGCCTCACTTTCAAATGAGTTTTGGACACTAAGGAGGAAGGTAGGTCTTGGTCAGAGTTATGAAATAAGGTGGTGGTCATCACAGATTTTGGAAGCAGAAAAAAGGGACAGATACTGTAACAACTATGGATGCAAACGTTTCAACTGCAAAGTTTTAAAAAGGATTGAGTCTGAAGCTCATATTATTTAATGTTTTATAAAACATCTGCAAGAGGGTAAACAGTAAACTTTCGAGTATGAGGAGGACACAAAACTCTTCCGGGTACCAGTAAGGATGAAATGAACGTGGTATGTGACAAGTGGTGGCCCAGGCTGGCTGTGATGACACAGAGAAGGATTTAAGTGGCATTGTAAACTATTTTCTAAGGACTTTTCAATCCTATGTGCTACTACAGCCAAAAAGACTAAGAACATGCTGAGCATTGAGCACGAATTCCTAATTGTTTTAATAAGCCACGTGAAAGGCACTCATCATTGGAAAGAGGTGAATGGAAAGATTCCTCATGAATACTTAAGATATATTTGAGGAGTAGCTCTCATCTTTTACTAGCAATCATTCCCTCTGGAATATACTCCTTACTGCAATTGTGAGAGACAGATTTGAAATAAAGTGAGACAGACCAAGCAGTCCACATGTTAGATATACCAGACATTTCCAATGTGCTTAGATATACCAGATATCGCCAATGTTCCAATGGCATAGATATATTTTCTAAAATTCTCACAATAAATTTCACCACACCACCGACTCCTAACCCTGAACTGTCCCCAGAATTATTAACAAATAAATGATCCCCTATACCGCCTTTTAATTAACAAGTTAGTTTACGGGCCTCCTCTGACAATCACCTGTTCATTAATACCAATCAACAGCCATCAGTAAAATGGGCAACCCCAATTTGCTTTCCATATAAAAACTACACTATCAACTCTTTAATCTAGGGTAGAGGCAAGAAGGTAATGAGGAATGCTCTTCTGTCATACGGTGCCAGGGCTATTGTGTGCCTGTGTATGATGTATTTACATGGGAAAGAAAAAGTGAAAATGAGCTATGCCTGAATCTTAAGTAACTATTTTCATAGATGGCTAATATCCTAGCTAAAACTATATTCTCATGCACATACTTAAACCCATGAAAATAAAGGTATGAATAATGTCTGCATTTCCTTACCTTCTATTGCTGATAGAAGAACCCGGGAATGATCGTAAGCAATTACATTTGCATATCTATTCTTTGGTTTGTTTACTTCCAAGTTTGAATGTTCCCATGTGAACTGCTGGCCAGGGTCAATTGACTTTAAAAGAAAAACAGCACACACATACAAAATCAATACTGAAAAACACTGGATTATAGGCATTTATCACAAATAACAAACATGATTTAAAAAGAAAATTCTGAAGCCATACTTCATCAAGATGATCCTAACTGTGAAGCTGAACACAAATACAACCAGCATAACATGAAATGATTAATCATAGTAAGAAACAATGATAGTCACCAGTATTGATTCAAATGAAAAAAAAAATCAATATAGATGTTCTATTTAATATTGGAAAGGCAGGTTTTTATTTTTACTTTGCCATTTCCCTCTCTGCTGCTGTGGTTTACAAGTTATCTTGGTTCAATATTCCTTCCAGTTCTGTGAACATTATTTTATCTCGATTATTCTTCCCTACTCTTTCCTATTTGGACCTTAGCTCAGGCTAAGTCAAGTGGTCTTTCACTGGCTTCACTGGACACAGGCTTTACTGTTCCTTCTTCACCTGCATGCTCACATATTAATGGCAACTTTGTTTTGTCTGTTTTTCTATAACACACTATGGCCAACATCACAAAGCAATTCTTACAATTCGCACTGTTGAGAATAATAGTAGAGAGATCAATTAGATCCAATAATCATCTTAGAATAATTTATAACCCAATACAGATAAAGCCTAATTATTTTTCTATTTATCATTACATCTTTTCCATTTATCATTATGGGTTATGTTTATAGTTTGAGTCTTTTTATTCCCTATTTTAATCTTCTTTTTTTCTGATTTTAATGTCTTTCTTTGATGCCTTAGTTCAACTAAAATTATTCAACAATCTAAAATAAATACTGCACGGATATAAAATATGTAACATTTTTATAGTTAAGTAGAACCATTATTTCAAGAATGAATTCAGGTTTGATTATAAAACGCTAGGGAATTTTTTAATTTCCTGCAATGTTATGGAACTCAAAACACCTTTTTCTTCATCAGAGGATTCTGACACCTTTTTAAAATTTATAATTTCATGGTATATGGAAACATGAGTTCAGTAATTATATAAACATGATTTTAAATGATCAATATCAAGTTTTCAAAAATAATGGTAAAATAGGTTTATATCTAGATGAAATTCTTAAAAAAGTAAAGACACTATTGTGTTAATAGAATTTTTAGCAGTTATTTTTGATGCTGAGTATTTTCCATGCCTTTATATGTATATGTAGAAGCTAACAGTAAAACATATCCAACAGCTATCACAGTGTTAAAGATGTGTACACTTTCTGTTAAAAGGCATAGAGTTTAGCACAACAGTAAGACTCACAAGTGTAAAAAGTCAAGCCTATTAATAGTCTTGAATAACCTCCAAACATACTAAAATTCTCTGCAGTACAGATTGCAGCCTCTAATTTACTAAAGATTATAAAACCTTTTCCCTTTCTTAGCCTGTGTTAATCTATATATAAAATAGGCAATCAATGAACAGTATTCAGGAAAATAATTACCCATGCCTTAAAGTCTAAAGGATAATAAAGGGACTTTCTAGTTTGCTTTTCCAGGGAAATTTATCATCTCCCCTGCAGAATAAAATTCTCTCCAAGTATTCCATGAGCTAAAAGAATGGAAGTATTCAGATGCCCAGGTGGAAGCCTTCAAGTCAATCCTGAACCTTGTCCACACAGAGCAGGATCATTCAATGACCAAGACTTGTCTTAAAAGTCTCTCAAATTGATCGCAAATCTACAATCTCATTGCTACTCCCTAAATCCGGACCTTTAATATCTCTTGTCTAATTGAAATCTATCCTTTAATCTCTTACACCATTCTTCGTTCTGCAGCCAAAGTTGTCTTTCTAAAGCACAGTCCTGGACAGGTTAGGTCCTTGTTTGAGAATTTCCACTGGCTCTGTGAGACTGTAGCCTAAATTCTAAATTCCTTAGCCACAGTCCTACCTATGCAGCTTTAGTCACTTCGCATTTACACTCAGTAAGTGGTTCAACAGATGCTTTTTAAATAAATGAATAGAATTAAATAAATAAATGTTTTTGAGAAAAGTTCATAAAGAGAAATTATGGGAGTAATGCCTCTACATAACATGGAAGCTAGACAACAAACTCTGGAAACTTCAATGTACAGGGTACCAAAATTTATTTTATTATTTTATTTTATTTTCCAGGTATTTTATTTTTATTTTTTATTTCAGACTATTACAGAGGTACAGATGCTTTGGTTACATAAATTGCCTTTGCACAGCCCAAGTCAGAGCTACAAGTGTGCCCATGTCCCAGACAGGGCACACCGTACCTGTTAAGTGTGAATTTATCCATCCCCTCCTCCCTGCTCTTACATGCCGGACGCCCTATGAATGTTACTTCCTATATGGACATATAAGTGTGGATTGATTAGTACCAGTTTATTTATTATTGGTGAGTACATGTGGGGTTTGTTTTTCCACTGTTGTGATACTTCACTTCAAAGAATGGGTTCCAGTTCCATCAAGGATAACATAATCCATTATCATACGTCTTAGTAATTAAGTACATGATCATGAAATTACAATTACCACAGATATTCCACTTTACACTGATGAACATTATTGGGTATATTATTGATTACACGTCATCTTCCCAAATATCCCAAGAAGCTAAGCTTATGTACGTACAGTGCTTTTGGTGGAAGATATCACTACCTCTGATAGCCTTGTTTGACTCAGCCTACGATTACCCCACAGATGCATAAGATGGCACGCGCTTTGTTAGGGTAATGAAATTGCATCTATCAACTCAAAGACACTGTTAACTTGTGTCCATGTCCACTCTTGCCACATGTTCTCAGCCCTCTCCATGATTTATTTGATACCTACATTGAAAACTACAAAAACCGGTAATGGAAACATGAGTTGTGTGCCATATATGTTAAATATGGTTAGGTTTAAAGTGTGGCCCATGAGAAGAAGAACTGTAAGTAACAGGATAAGTATGATAATATCTGCTGGATCACTATGCTTTGACAGGCGGTATCCTGTGTAATTTCTGTAATTGTTATAAGGTAGGTATTATTTTTTTTTTTTCCATTTGGCAGGTGAGGAAATTGAAGTAAAGCAAGATTAATTCAATAATTCTTACGGGGGGCCTTCTCAGTGACAGGCACTGTGCTACTTGGTATTTAAGTAATTTGGCTAAGCTCCCCCAGCTAGATTCATACAGTTACCCTCAAACCCAGGGCTGCATGATTCCAAAGCTCAGCTGATGATACTAGCTGGTAATTACTAAGCCATGATGCTACCCAATTATTCAGAATGCCACTGCAAAATGAAGAAGGCCAACGTAAGAAACACGCTTACACATGACTAGCCTTTATCTTGCCAGTCCGAATGATATTTCTTCCCAACTTATCATACCATGTCATTCTGGGGCAATTACATAAGAAATCAAGTTTTAAAAATGAGGTTGGCTTCACAGGGATGATAAAACAGATGGGATGCAGCTTACATTTATATGTGTTTTACACGGATCAAACAAACATTGATTAAATAATACTGACTTGTCTTTGTGCGACACAGCACTCATCCATCTGTATCTAGCTGTCTGACTGAATGTTTCACAATACACAACACAGGTTATTATTTTTGGAGCTTGTCGGAATGCTGAGAGCAGTAACCTCAGTAAAGAAGAATAATTACTGAAAGTAGGGGAGGCATACTTAGATCTTTTATATTTGGAAAAAAAATAAAACTGGTTGAGGAAAATCAAATTTTCATTATTCGTGTTTATAAGGCAAAAATACCACATATAAATAAGACCCTAATTGCTGGTGGTGAAAGTTACTTTGCCTCTTTGTTCTCTGGCTTTTCTTGGTGCTTGTCCTCTTGAAGAAGAGCGAAACGGCCAACATGGAGAAAGAGCAATGTAGACCTTGAGGGATATCAAAGTTCATTTCCACTGTGACTTCAGATTTTGGGTTGGTTCACCCAGACTATGCATCTTTATATTATAAAGCTGAGCTGAGGTCACCCCAATATTATTCAAAACAATTTGAAATAAGCACCTTTGTACCCAATGCACTCAATTCCTTCCTCTGGGCTTGCTCTTAGTATTTGGTGTTCCTGAGCTTCACTCCCAGTTATGTTTACTTATCCTCTGGCTCTGTCTAGCCGAATAATCTTCTGTGGGATACCCCCTCCTTCCCAGCACTCAATCTGAAGTTCTACCTTCTGGGCTGGACCCCTGGCCATGTTTCATTCAGTCGCCCTTGAGAAGAATTTTGCAAGTAAGAAATGAAGGAGGCTAGATTTATTCAACTAGAAGTTGATTAACAGACTTTGTCATAAGCTATATGAAAGTTGCACATTACATTATCACGGAACTCATAAATAAGAACGCTACTTCATCATATTAACTTTTGTTTCTCCAGACAATCAAAAAGCTCCAATCGAATAGACTGATACTGGATGAACCCTATGTAGCATCTGAAATTTTACCAACATGCCAAACCATTTTACATTGCTTCCTGCCTGCACACTTGGCAATCACTTCCCACCATAGCTTTTGACTAAATCATTCTAAAGCCAGCAACAAATCTGCAACTCAATGGATTTGCTTCGCTGAGAAAAAGGTGACCAAATAGAGGGAAAATCCCCCTTGAGAGTGATCTAAAGAAGAAAGGGAATGCCTCAAGTAGACACTTGCTAATATCAATACTTTGCATTTAGGTAATCTTTAACCTGATGGTCTGAAAGTTCTATCCTTTTTTTTTTAATCAACTAGAACTTTGCCTTAAAATAAGTAATTGGAAAAATAACCTACCTATAGCACACGGATTTATAATTTTGCACTGCATTCTTAATAAAAACAGAATTAAAATATAAGTATTTATATCCAATAGTTATAAAAACTACCACTTAGATAACATTTACTATGTTTTATTTGTGCTTTACATATATTAACTCATTTATCTTTTTTTTTTTTTTTTTTTTTTAGACGGAGTCTCACTCTCTTGCCTGGGGCGAGTGCCATGGCGTCAGCCTAGCTCACAGCAACCTCAAACTCCTGGGCTCGAGCAATCCTACTGCCTCAGCCTCCCGAGTAGCTGGGACTACAGGCATGCGCCACCATGCCTGGCTAATTTTTTCTCTATATATTTTTAGCTGTCCAATTAATTTCTTTCTATTTTTGGTAGAGACGGGGTCTCGCTCTTGCTCAGGCTGGTCTCGAACTCCTGAGCTCAGGACGATCCACCCGCCTCGGCCTCCCAGAGTGCTAGGATTACAGGCGTGAGCCACCGCGCCTGGCCATAACTTATTTATCTTCACAAAGACCCTATAAGTAGTTAGCATTATTATCACGATTCTGTAGATGAGGAAACAGAGATACAGAGAAGGTAAGTAACTTTCTCAGGGTCAAACAGCTAGTGGGTGGAGAAGCCAGGCATGGGGTCCAGACATTCTGGCCCTGGAGCCTGAGGGCCCAGCCAATCATGCTATGCTTCCTCTCTAGCTGAGCCAAAAAAGATTCCTTGATGGTTTCCAACTTGCCTTTCAACCATTCTCTTGAGACACTATGCAAGGAAGTCTGGGAACAAAAATCTATGCAGTGCTGCTGATCTATATTTATAACTCTAAACCCAAAACAAGAGAGAGATCATAAATTTGCACATCAGATTACAGTCATTGAGTAAAATTACATCCTGATATGAGAGTGTCCTTTTTCAATAAAGCTGAAGTCATTATCTTAAAGCAAAGTCCTTTAATGTTTCTGTAAAATTCAACCTTTCTATCCAGAAGAAAAATATAATTCAAATATGCAAAACACCACACAATACTAGTTGATATGTGTTCTAGTTTCCCTCATCCCATCAAAAGAAAAACCTCAAAATACTCCCTTTAGAAACTCATCAAAGAGAAACCACAAAAAAGATAGCATCATCCTGTTTTTGTGTGTTTTTAAAACAACTAGCAAAAATTTAATTATATAGAAGGAACAGACCAGCTACTTCATTAGCCAAACTATGGGTCAGACTAACCATTCTTTTTACAGAGAACTGAACTTTCAATGACCTTAACTTCCAGAAAAATACTATCTTTTTACATAGTCCCCCATCAGAAGGTTCATTTGGTTCTTACTTAGTGTGGTTTGCCCTGAGATATTCTCAAGTCCTTTCTGAGGTTTAGAAGAGCTAGCTGCCATTGACCGTATATTTCTGCAATGAGGCCTTTTTTAATGCTCATTCATATTCTCTCTTCTCTCTGTTTGAAAATGGAAAATTAATATATACCCATTTGAAAATGACTCATGTTTGCGTACATGGGAAGGGCTATATTTTGCACAATTAATGGCCTGCTGTTGGCATAATGAATACTTTCTTCAAAAAGAAGAACTTGAGTGCAACTGAATTCATCAATGCTTTAGAAACTGGAATGTGAGGTAGGGGTAGAAAGTCTGATGATGAGAAAAATCTGGAAGTCAGAAACCAGGGTGTTAGCTTTCTTGTTGCCCCTGATTAGCTTTTGGTAGGTCATGTAACTTAGGTCTGTTTGTTCTGTCTTCCCTTTCCCTACAAATGTCTTTCTAGTGTCAGGTTTGTGCCCTCATTTTCTCTTATCTCCCTTTATCTAATTAGTTATCAAATCTGAGTTTCTTTCCATAAGACCACTTGTGATCTAGGCCACCATTAGAGTGTGAAGGATTGAAATACATGCTTTTCAAGACTCTCAGTGGTAACTAATAAATGGGTATGGGAGTCCTCCACCTTTAATAGTAGAAAAGGCAGAATTTATAAATGTATCACATTCATCAAAGGCACCAAAAAGTTTTCAATCAGATATTTTTGTATAAAGCTAAAATTTTGTCTTCAGCTAAGGGATAAAATTGGCCAGCCGTGGTGGCTCATGCCTGTAATCCTGGCACTCTTGGAGGCCGAGGCAGGAGGATCGCTTGAGGTCAGGAGTTCGAGACCGGCCTTAGCAAGAGCAAGACCTCATCTCTACTAAAAATAGAAAAAATTAGCTGGGTGTGGTGGTGGTTGCCTATAGTCCCAGCTACTCTGGAGGCTAAGACAGGAGGATCGCTTGAGCCCGAGAGTTTGAGGTTGCTGTGAGCTAGGCTGACACCATGGCACTCTAGCCCGTGCAACAGAGTGAGACTCTGTCTCATAAAAAAAAAAAAAATTGTATCAACTTTATATGTTGTCTAATGCTTTGATTTAAAATTCTAATAACATATTATGTAACAAATACTTATAGAAAATCACCTAAAGTAATAATAACTCTACATTATTAGAATTGATATGCAAAGAAGCAAAAAGGATAAACTGTATGTATACACAGTAAATCATTCAGCCATCAGAGGTAAGGATTTGAAGCAACTCTTTGATAAATATTTTCTTCTAAGTGATATCATGGTACTAAAGATGAGTTTATTTCACTGAGCATACTATTTACTCCTAGAAGTACATTAAAATTATAGTAATTTAGCCTGAATTAAAAATGATGAAAAACAATAACAAAAACAAAACACTGGATTCTTTTTGACTCAGTAGGGCAACACAATGTAGTCTCTAGAATTCAGATAAGCTATTTTACACTTTAAGTGTGTGACTGTGGGAAAGATTATTTTTGAGAGCTCCTTCCAAATAAGAGTTCAGAAAAGAACATATAACTTTAATATCTGGAGATTTAAAAGTCCAGAGTTTTAATTATACATTCCTTTTTAATATGCGCAACATTTTCTTGAACACTATTAAACACAGAAGAAAGATATTCTAGTTTCCAAAGGCAATGTTCTAGAGGAATGAGAGCAGTGATATGTTTTAGTTATCAGCTATTTATCTCCTACATGGAATAAAGAAAATAATAAGAAAGAGATGGGAAGATTTGTAGTTAATGCTCTTAAAGAATAGAGCATCACAGAGAATCATTTTACAAATACAGTTCACAGATTAGGATTTCTGATGATATTTGAGAAAGCAAAAAGAAAGAATTTTCAGACAGTTTGAGGCAAGAAAATGTTATTAGAAATTTATTAAAGTAATACCAGTAATTATACTTTATCAAATATAGAAATTTCTAGCCTAATTTTAAGCAGAATATTTTTCTTCCTTTTATTTTACTTTGCATCCTATAGGCAGATGCATTTAATATTTTAGGCTTTCAGCATTGCCTTGCTTGTCATTTAATAAAAAGTTTCATAAGTATTTCTTTCTTCTTCCTTATTTAGTTTCTGATGTGAGGGGGGAAAACAGATGAATTCCTAAATTGAAATATAGATAAACTTTTGTTAATGTTTAGTCAATGCCTTTCAAGTTGTATTTTCTAATTCAGAAAAAATAAAAATTCTACATCCAAATAAAATGAGAAAAAGTAATGCTCTCTCCAAATCTGCGACAAAATACAGAAAATCTCAAATAATTACTTTAAAACCTCTCCAACTCCATTTCATCCTCAAATGTATTTAGTGCAACTGTCTAATTTAAACATATGAATATCCACATGTGCCTTTTGGGCACAGTATATGTACTAAGAACCCCTTGCTGTTAATAGCATTAGTCCTTGCAGGTAAGGTAACAAAATACTGCACTAAATATAGCCTTCTAATTAAAGAAGACACACAGGTTGATCGTTACTACTTATACCCATGGTGCCCAGGTTATCCTAAAAAGTATTTACAATCTAAAGTGTAAGGTCTACCTCTATTTTATCTATGATAACCAAACTAGAAAGGCTACAATAAGTTAAAACAATCTGGAATTTTAGACTTTAATATATTTCTAAACTAAAAGATAACTTTGAAAGATTTCTTTTTGTGTTTAAAATGTACAGTGGTTTTATACTGTAACATTAGAGACTATTCCAAGTAAAATATTATATTAGAAAAAAATCAGTCCTTTGATTATTTTATATATTAAGTCCTTTGGGGAAAAAGGGAATGACTTGAAAATACCACTATAGGGGTTGTATTTTATCTGTATTATATGCTAGTGTTTAGCATATAATGGATTTTAAAATGCATTTGTACAATGAATAACTAAAATGTATTATAGGCAGAATACAGGGCAACAAGTACTTTTGCCCTACAACCTTAGAAATAGTTAAGTAAGTTTCCCCTCTGAAAGTGTAATGATAAAGTAAACACATATTGGAATAGACCAGCGATAGGTGAAATAATTTTAAATAAACAGAATGGCTCCCAGTTCACACTTGGCTGCAAACTGATTCATAAAAAACATCCTTGACTTTGGCACATTTGAAATTCATTCTAGGCTAACACCTGTAGCAGCCCATGATTTCCAACTTTAGCACATCTATTTACCATTCGGTCACACAGAGGCCACTTGCCAGGTGACAGTTCTAATATAGACCATATTGCCAAATATTCTGCATAGCAGTGTGTGTTTATACCATTAATTGACCATTTTAATACAATAGTTTTTTTTCTTTCATTTTTTTGGCTCGTTTTAACAATAGTGCTCCCCAAAGGTCTCAGAGCCACTTCTGTTGGGAATCGTGGGGAGAATGGAATCCCTAGATCCCAGTTTGTACCTGCTGTCCCAGTGTAATTATTAATAGGATCCTCTCTCACTCTCAAAGTGTCCCAGCTTGGGCAATAAATTATGTGGCCATACCCAACTTTCTCATATTCACATCTATATCTTTGGATCTAGGTGAGCATCCCAGTCAGGTGTGTTTATGTATGTGTGTGTGTGTCGGGGTGGGGGAGAGAGACAGAGAGAGAAAGAACCCTCTGCTAAAAACTAAGTCAATTTACAAACTCTATCACATAGATAGATGGCTGGGAAAAGTAAAGAGTAATTTCTACACTACAGCACCTTCTCCACTTATCTAACATTGTTGAGGCAACAATTAGAAACTGAACCCAGAATGAGAAAAGGTAGCTGGCCGGACTCAACAATTCACCCCTGTTCAACTTATCTGTGGAGCTGCATAGAAGAGAGAGAAAAAAAGGAAGAGAGCATACTGTGTGTTTATTAGTTCTCTAATTTAATCTATTCTCTAATAAACAAGCAATTTAGCTTATTCAGATTATCACTTTTTCCTTTCTTGTAGGGCAGCATCGAAGATGGGAGGAATGTGGTGGTGTTATAAGCTGGTGGGATGTGCATTCAATTGTGGAGCAAAGAACAAAGTCAATGAACTAATTTTATATATTGATAATTCATTCTATAGATAATCTTTTATATCTAATATTTTATAATGTTTATAATATTTAAAACTACGATTGAAAGATTAGGTATAATTATGCCATAATTTCTTTTTAATGCTTTGGAAATGAAACCATAGACTTACTCTATTGCTTGAGTATTACACAATTTAACCATCACACATGGCTTCAAATATAATATATTCGAAGTATTGGAACATATATTAACATGTCCTTTAAAAATCTGCCTACAATAACATATCTAAAGAAATGCTATGTCGGTCAGTAGGAGAGAAAGTCAGTCACGGACACATAGACAACACTGGGCATCAGAAAGATGGCAGCATTCAGTTATCACAGCTTAATTACGTGTCCATTAGGATCATACAACTAATGAAAGTCAGGTCCACAGATTCCAATTCTTTCCCAAGTTTACAAAACTAAGGATCAGTTTCTGCAGTAAAGTGACTTTGTCGAGGAACTTTCATGGTCTGGAGGTCTGGCTTGGTATCACGTGGCCTTCCCCATCTGAATCACATTCATCCCACTGTATACCTTCTTCAAAAACTATGCTAATCATTGATTCATCCATTTCTTAGGGTTAGATTTCAGATACATTGTCATATACTAAACTCTGCCTAAAAGCCTTAAAAGTGAAAAACAAAGCTTTCCCTGGACAAATGTATAGGCCAGCCATTGTAAAATCAGTTACGGTAATTAAAAAAAGCTTGGAAATGGTCTTAATATAATAGGAGACTGATTTATAATATGGAAAAGTATGAAGCTATTGAAATTGCTATGCATCTACTGACATGGAAAGATATATACTTTTATTATTAAGTAAAACAAAAGATTATAAAATAATACTTTTGTTAAAATACGTACATATATACACAAACACACTGCATGCATGTATGGATACAAACATATATAAAAACCTAGTACGTTAGACATCAATGCTATCAGCACTTATCTCTGGGCTGTGAGCATTTATAATGATTTTAATTTTTTTTCCTTATGCTCATTATCTGGGTTTTAAATTTTTTAAATTTGTGAAAATTGTACTACTTTCCAAAATGAGGGAAACAGAGAACACTTTACATTTACATTTGACTTCTTCTTGTCCTGTTAGAGGCAAAGGGAACAGACTAAAGGATTAACACTCTGGAGGGTATTTTGTGTAATCCATAGCAAGTATTTCAGCTGGCTTTTATGGTCTAAAGAGGTAAAGGTCAGCGTAGATTTATGACCAAGAAAGAACACTTAAAGGGGCAACACAAGACTGGACTGTCTTACTCTGAACTCATCCAATAATGGTAATGAGAAGTAATCAGGTTAAATTATTAAGACCTCTCATTCTGATGATGATGATGATGATGATGATGATGATGTGTACCATCACTACACACTAAATCTCACGTAATTCTTAAATTTAGAGTTAGATACTGTTATCTCCATACTACAGATAAAGAAATTGAGACTTACAGGAGTTAAGGCACTTTCCATGAGTTACCCTGGCAGTCCATAAATTAGAGGAGCTGGGATGTGAATCCAGGGATTTCTGTCTTTGAAGTCTGAGCTCTTAACCACTGCACTCTAATATACACATAAATTATAAATTTACCATCATAAAGTTTAAGTCCTTATTTCAAAACTGTGGACAGTAAGGAAAATAGATTAAACACCAGATGTCTCTTGTCAGTTCTGGTTTAATGATGCATTAATCTCACAGTAGTTTTCATTTCCAACATTTTTCGATAATGGCAGACAAGCTATATCTTTCTATATGGTTAGATTTTAACACGATTTTGATCAAATCCAAAAGAGTGCGATTTTAAGTATAATATTTATACTTAATAATTAGGAACAAAAAGACATGTGATCTCAATTTTCCCTTGTATCTCCCCATCCAATGATGCTCCCCTCTCCCTCATGTACCATAAATTCTGCAGGAAAGGAGAGAAAGCTGATGCACATTCATTCCTTGGGCCTGAACAGCCATAATGCAGCAAAGGGTAGAGCGGTATTGGCAGAAATTACTGAGAATGGTGAGAGACCAATAATTCATGAACAACAAGTCTGTACTAACAGTTTTAACGACTACTGTAATGATTTAATGGATAGCACTTTAATAGGATTTCTAGTAGAATCCTTCAGAAAGCTTGTCTTCAATAAATCTGTCATTAACAAAGAACTAGATTGCTTCACCACCTAACCATAGTTTACCGAATCTGAACACAAAAGAAGTATGGCAGTTGTCATCCTGTATTACCGTTGCCGTCTCAAGTATTCTATTAACTATTGTGAGAGAGACAGCTACATGCTCAAAATGTAGGTTGCCAGTGAGAGAGGCATATTTATACTGAGATGCAGTAGACATTAAACCAAATACAACAGAAAGCTCATGATTGTCACAGCATGTGCAAAGACAAAAGTTGAACAGTAACTGTGATCCAAACACACAGGTATGTGAACATTGAAACTAGCTGGAGTTCTCTTTGAAATAGCTTATTAAATTCTTGTGGGTGATTTGTTTTTGGATGCATATAGCACTCTGTTTCTCCATTTGTCTCATAGCTATTTTACATTGCCTTGTTTCCACTACTGACAAAGTTCTTTAAACTTTACCCTTCTTGGCAGTTTCTGCCAATGTTACTCTACCTTTTGCTCCAGGATGGCTATTCAGTTCCAAGGCATGAAAGTGCATCAGCTTTCTCTCCTTTTTTGCAGAATTTATGGGGTGTGAAGGAGAAGAAGAAGGGGACACCATACAGTCAGGGATTTGCATGTTGTGTTCCTCAGGGTACACGCCACCTCAATATAAATGTGGAATTGGCTATAATCAGTTGTAGTGAATAATCCTAATTCCAGCCCTTGGCTCTCTTCTTCTCTGTCCGTGTCAGAGGTTCCCAATTCTGACTTCTTCACATTGGAATACTTCTTGCTTGGAAAGCACTTTCTTATCCTTTCTCTTTTTCTAAATCCTACCTTTCTTTCAAGGTTCACCTCAAATTCCACTCTCCCAGTCTACTCCTGTCTAGATATCTCTCCCACACATTTCCACATGTGCCCACCATCATACGTTGCAGTGTGGGCCATCCATTTGGCAATTAGTTTTGCTTAGCCTTTCAGCATCTCTTCTGTGAAAGTTTTTTAAATTCACTATTATTATTTATCTTTTCATTTGACAATTCTTTATTTCTCTAACTCTAAGTTCCTGAATGGAATTATGGTCTAATCTACATTTATGCAGTCTATAAAATCACTAGCCCAGTGCATGTAAAATATATGTAAAATATATTTTTATAATGTTAACAATTTCAGGTTTTTGTCTAAATTTCTATAAATCTTTTGATGTTGGGAAACTTATTTCTTTTATAATTACATTTTTATGGCCTAAGTTTTAAAGTGTATACAAAGATTATGATGCATTATTTATTAATAGATTATCTTCTGTCAATGCTAATAGCTGGAAATTCACTGACTTTACAGTGGTTTATACTGATTATCAACACTATTGAGATGGGTATATTCACACCTAATGGGTGCTGTGTGCACTGTCCAGGGGATGGACATGTTTGAAGCTCTGACTCGGGTGTGGCAAAGGCAATATATGTAACCTAAACATTTGTACTCTTGTAATATGCTGAAATTAAAAAATAAAAAATAAAAAAATAAAACCCATAAAAGCAAGAGAATTGAAAATAACCCACTGATTAAGCTAAAGTCCATTAAAGTTCTACAAACTGAACAAGGACAGACTACACTAGAAGAATAAAAATACCCCTTCTCAGATCAAATGTTGAAAAAGTTTGAATAAATATACCTTTCTAGGAGATTTATATACATCTGTTTACTAGTAATGTTACTGTAAAAATGACTTCCTTTTTCAAAATCAAAACTATTATCAATCAAGCTATCCAATAAAAGTAAGCAGAATTTTTATTCTGGAAAAGACAAATAATTTTAGTTCATTTAAAATACATATTGCTTATTAAGAAAAAATATTAGGTGATAGATTCTGTTCTCTAGACAGAATAAGTCTCATTTACTCTAACTTGAGGGTATGACTTGAAAATTTAACAGTAAAGCAAAAACAAAATACAAAAAGGCTAAACAATCTTACAAATAGTAACATGGATGAAGTTATAAACATAAAAAGCATGCTCTAACAGATAGATCCTCTTTTACCAACATAGATATTAAAATATAAGTTGGTTGCCCTAATCAATGATTCACAAGAAGGGAAGAACAGGAAAGGATCTACATGATACTTTGGCACCCACATTTCTTTCTGGAGGTATACATTTTATCCAACTAGGGAAATTTTGGATGAAATTATAACACAAATTACTATGCCTGCTAACTGCTCCCATAGCTTAGAGAAATATAAAGAGGTTCTTCCAGGGAAGCATAATAAGGAACAAATGCTGCTCCTTAATCTTATTTTACATACATTAAACTAACACAATATGAGAAAGAGAAATATGAGTTTTCTTTAAAATGGGTCCAAAAACCTAAAAGTCTGAAGGATTTTTCTGTCCAAGAAATTAGGAAATACAGACTTCGAAAAACAACTATTAGATAGTTGCTAGCACTCTAACTGCACTGACCTACTGGATTTCTAAATCTCTGAATTTATTGAATGTTAGAAAATAAAAAAAAATCCCATCACCCCTCACATGGTAGATATAACAAATACAGACAGAAATCCAAGTCCTATTACACTGGAGTAAAACTCATAGCTGCATGATATTGGAATCCTGACAAAATCTAGTAACTGTGGCTTTGGTAAAGTTTGGTTAAAAAACTAAAGGAACCTTCAGACTCAGAATTCAAGGGCAGAAATTATGTATTATTCATCATTGTACCCCCAGAGTCTAGCAAAGTACCTGACACATTGTAAATGGCTGTTGCATGAGCTGAACTGAATAAAAGCTAGGGGAAAAAATAGACCTCAAAAGAAGCACTATTAATATTCTTAAAACTTATTTTAGAGGTAGCTAACATTTTTAGAATTGGTCTTGTTCTCAGGGACATTTGGGAGGAATGAGCAGCTTTGTTTCACAGAGTTCATTTGTTTATTCTCTAGTGAAAATTATAATCCTTGGTCTGTGGCATCACAATTGGTTGCTGTGGGAATGATTATAGATCAAAAACAAAAAGATTATATCCCTTTTCAAGAGCAAATGAGTACCAAGAGCAGATGAAGTCTTAAGGAAACAAAGATGTTCTTTTCATGCAAATATTTTTACAATGCAATTGCAGAGAGATAAATATTGAAGCTGGTAGTCTTTGTGAAACTTGTTGGCAGATTTTTAGCTTTGGGTAAAGATGACATCTCCCCCTACACCTAGGTTGGTCTTGAGACATGAATACTACCGATTATTTTTCTTTACAGACATTGAGAGAGTAGGAAAAGTGAGTTCTGTGATCAGCATTCTTCTCTTGCTTTATTGCAGGAAGAAGAATGGCTTCCCCATCTTTGTACAGAATCACTGTTAGGGAGTTTGCTCTCCTGCACTGTCCTGACAGTATGTTGGCCAAGGGAGGTCCACCAGGGAAAGTCAAAGGTAGATTCCCCACCTAGAGAGAGGACTGTTGCCTATGAGTTGCTGTTCCTTTCTCCCCACAGGACCTCTGCTGCAGAACAGTAGTAGTCACAGCTACAACCTAATCAAGCATCTTCATTCACGGCTTAAGAAATGGTATCTACCTTGACATATGCAACTATGCTTGTGAAGCGGAAGATGCAAAGAGCAAACCGGGCTCCCGTTTCTTTTTATTTATTTTTTAACTCATGCATACATTAATTCCAGAAACATTTACCATGCTAGTTATAGAGACACTCCGATAAATAAGATACCCTAGGAAGCTTTGATTCTAGTGGAAAACACACAAGTAAAACAGTGAAGACCTTCCAATATCATGGATTCAATATAGCAAAGAACGAATCAAATTTGCCACATACATAGTGACAGGCACCTGTATTACTTTAATCTTGGCCTTGTACTCAAGCCTAAAACTGGAGCTTGGCCCAGACTCTGACAGTGGCTTTTCATACAATTCTTCAGTGCCATTAGTTCCCTCCATCAGATGTTTAAAGCAACACAACCAAAAGAAATATAAATATTCACCAAAGGTGGGGGGGGAAGCCTAGTAGTCTCCTTGATTCTTTATAATATACTCATTTAATATTTAAATATAAAGTATACCCACTGATATTTTTACTTTAAAAGAGTAAATTTTATACATGAACTATATTTCAACAATAAAATGATACAAGTACATAAAATCTATCATACAAATTTATATTTTTCCTAATACTACTTTGTTTCTATCCATAAATAAAAATGACCTGTTTTATCACAGTCCTAAATAGCTACCCCAATATCTAGTACTGTTTATAATTTGAGTTCTCACACAGAAAGCAAAGCATCTTTAATATTTCAAGTTAACATAACTTTAGGATGTATTACTGTAAATTTTTTTTTTCTGGAAAGCATTTCCCTTTATTTGCTTGTATCTAGGGAGTCACTTACAAAAATGTCATCCGTTGCATAATGTTAAATGTGAAACTTGTTGAGTGACTTAGCCACATCACTCAACCGCCCTGAAAATTTCTTCTGTATGGTAAAAGGACAGAGATAAACTAGATTTGAAGATTCTAAGAATCCTCAAATATAACTCTACAGTGGAAAGTTTGTGACACTGAATTCAAACCTCTAAAATTTTCTGAAAGATTTTTTTTTTTTAAGATAATAGAGGAATTCCTTGAGCTGTGACAACAAAGATCAATACAGGAGGAATAGAAAAGGAACAAAAACGGAAATCAATGTTCAGCTGCACAGCAACATCTACCAATTCCAACACTTAGGCTGAAAATTTTTATTCTCCTGGTGACTCAACTGATGACAAGGTCAATTAATTACTGGGGGAGAGGGGGAGACTAAATTCTTCCACCTTCCCTAATGCAGCACCTAACTGCTCTTAATACAAAGGGAGGCAGCATTTCACTGTTCATTAACTATACTAATTATAGTTTCTCAATCACTGCAGCCGGTCTGCATTCCCAAGTTATAGAACACAGTAGAAGAGGTTCGACCTAAGCCTGCAGGGATGGGGGTCGGGGCTTCGCCACACTGAGAAAACAAAAAGGGAAACCTGGCATCAGAATAGGATCTTTATAACATCTACTTTAAATCGTGTTTTATAATAATCAGAGAAACAAGATTTCAGGATGAGAGAGAGAAAGAGAGAGAGAGAGAGAGAATCTAAAACGATCCCCTAGTCTAGTCACCCATCTGACGCTGAGCTTCTGCCTTGTCAATCCAGCTCCTTAAGTTATATGTCACTTGACATACTGCTCACTTTAACAGAAATAAAAGCTGGAGATAAAGCAAACAAAACAATAAATTTTTACATTAATGGAAAGAAATGCAGACAGGCAATGAGTTTGTATGCTCCTGCCATCTTGAAATATGGCAAACATCTTTTGGTTGTAAAATAACAGCTCCTATATTTTTCAAATCATTTAGCAGTTTTTATATGAAATTAAGCTACAGAAACATAAAGGAAGATTTTTCATATATGAAAGAATGTTTTAAAAATATTAAAGGTAAATATTACTTTATAAAATTTTAATCGATTTATGAAGCTTAATATATGGTAGTGAACAAGTTTCTTTCATCATGAGTCTTAAATGAAGTTGGAAATTGAATCATATGTGGAGAGCAGGGCACCTTTTCAGTTTATATCTTCGCTTTTTTAAATCTTCAGGATTAGACAAGTAGGTAGACTATGGTTAACAGTTTAAAATGTCAAGACAAGAAACAATTCAATACCAACTATACCCTTTGAGAGTCAAGACTGGGTCTCTATTTAATATACCTGCCAGTCCCTTCAAACATCTGCTTCTCCTTCCTCTCTTCACTTTATTTTCCTAGTGAATGATGAAGATCAGAAGTCAAAGGTAGTCATTATTATATAGGAAGTTATGGAATCAAGTTGGTGAATTAATTATCTCTAGCTCAACCAAATATGTTTTCCTCTCTGAGAAGGTTAGGATGGAGTGCTAGCTATTTGTTTTCAGGAACAAATTGTAACCTTTTCATCATCTTCAAACAAGTTAATAAAGGTTCTTATCCAAAACATTTTAAAATAAGTCTGTTTGTCGTTTTTGTTGTTGAAAGAATGTCTCTGACATTGAAAAACAAAAAATGTAATTACACCATTCAGAAATTTGAGCCTTATTTGGTATTACATGAATACTATGTGACCACCTTAATAGTCAAAGTTAATGACATAAAATTTATTCATAGTGAAAACTGTGATGAAAGAAAATCAACCACCAGATACAGGTATTTATAGTGTCGGAACATTACCCAAACCTCAAATCCTGTGGGTTCATATCCTAGCCCTGCCATTTATTAGCTGTGTTGCCTTGGGCAAGTTACTTAACCTTCCTGTGGTTCAGTACCCTCTTGGGTAACATGGGAATACTAATAATACCTTCCTGCAAGGACTGAACGAGTTAATATTTATTGTGAGACATTTAGGAGAGTGCCTGGCACAGGGTAAGTGCTATTCGCATATTTCCTATTATTATTACCTTTGCAAATCACCGTCTAGACTGTGAAGCCCTGTGGAAAGGCTGGTTATTATTATGATGATATTAAAATATTATGCAGTTTAATACCAAAGAAGATATAAAAAAAGTTATGTAAAACGAGTAGAAAAAGAAGTGGGAATAGGGATAAAGGAGGGAGGGGGAGGGAGAGGAGGAGGGGAGAGAAAGAGGAAGGAAGGAAGGAGTAACAGAGGAAAGAATGAATTAAGTCAAGGGTCTCCACGAGCCATTGCTTAGAGTTTTGAGGACTGATGAATGCCTACCATTAAGGAAATTTATTCAGCAAGTGAGAAATAATGAAGTTCTGATTATGCTTCATGCATGAACTTTATAACTAAAGCCAAATACTCCAATTGCTGCATCCGTGATGACGAAATTATTAATGTTTCCCAAGGCATAGCCAGATCCACAAATTCATGTAATGTCTTAATGCTTATATTCTTCTCCTTAATTCTTTAATGTATTCCCCAAACACGGTGGTATGCCCGACAATTATTTTTCAAAAAGAATGACAAACTGTTTAGCCACAGTAGAATAAACCATGACAAACAATACTACCGCTTTTTAATTTTAAAAGATAAATACATAAATAATTAAAGACATCCCTGTGATACTGAGTAGCAACAAGCTCTCTGCAGCCTTGCTTCAATATTTTGTTACAGCATTGTTAAAGTTCTCCCCAAAAGCTGTGCTCAGAAGCAATATAAACATAGGTGTATTCACTTGGTCCCTCGGGTACTTGGAACGTTAGGAGTAGCTGCAGGAAGTAATTTCTTAAAATCATTGTCATGACCTTTGAAGGGTGTAGTCCGGTTTTCACCTATCCCTCAGCAGCATAACCCTGACGCTGCAATGACAGCTACAGAACATGGCAGGGTCTCAAGAACCAGCCATGCTTCTCATCTCCATGCCTTTGCACGCACATCTCCCTCCGTCTGGGGTCTTGTATTTTTAGCTAACTTCAGTGACTCGTCACGTGGGATGTGCCCTGGGAAGACTATCCTCATTATTGTCCCATCCCCAAGATGCACTTATTATTGTTTTGTTTTCCTGTTTTGCCTAGAAGACTATCGACTCACCCAGGACAGAGCTTATTTCTTGATCAATTTTTGTTCTCTAGTAAATGTTTGTCAAACACATAAAGACATTCAAACTGCTCCCCTTATAAACAAAGAAGTTGAGATCAGGGGAATTGAACAATGTGTTTAGGGGCATTAAAATGCACAGCAGGGACAGCAGGACAGTTTCTGCTCATTGAAGATACTTTTTTCCCTGGATATTTTAATGCGAATTTAATTTCTAGAAATAACATTATGTACAAAATGTGAAAAGAACTCTGCAGACATTGTAATCACCCTCCATCCTCATCATTCCCCACCTTCTAATTGCTTTCATAGAGTTCTTTTGTGGAAGAATGAGAAGGGAATGTTATGAAAGATAACTTGTGAAAAAAATTCAATGTTATTAAAAGACTAACAGGTAGGTCATGAGTAGTGAAGTTCACAATTACAAGGGCCACTTCCGTTTACTAACTCCCGAGGGAAAGGGGCCAGGTGCCTAACACACATGCATCTTCATAATAACTGCACGAGGAGATACTAATCCTCTCCTCTTACATAAGAGAACCAAGGCTATGAGAGACGAAGTGACTGGCAAGGAGTCAAGCCGCACAGCTAATTGGCAAAGTCAAAACACAAACCGTGTTTTCCCTGACTTCAAGGCCCTCTCAGGCATCTGCTATCCTATCCCTCTAAGTACATACTTAGCACTTGGGCTCTAAAATTCCAACTTCATTTTGAAATTAAAATAAAACTCAAAAAGCCATGTCTTTTTTTTTTTTTTTTAGTCCTTGCTGTGGTCTCTTTGAAGTTGAAAGCTTGCTTTGGAACTAGAGACACTTTAGAATTAATTGTTTCCTGAGAGCCTTGGGCTCCACATGGGAGCAGGTAGAAAGACATTTTGGACAATGTCCAGTGATAGTCAAGGGCCAATTAGTTATGGAGAATGTGTGTGGAACAAGGGCTGAGAAACAGAAAGCCAGGGTTGTGAGAGATTTCCCCAAGACGACTGGGACTCCCACAAGAAACAACCAAAGGCTCAAGTATGAAAGATAAGGAATTTAATGCTGGTCAAGAAAATGTCTGAGGTGTTTTAAAAAGAAGTGGGTGAAAGAACAAACATTAAAAAAAAGGTCCAAATAGAAATAAGCTTCGAAATTGCTTGCACTTTGAGTTCTAACAACTACAGAAGTTCAGAAAGAATAAAAGACTACAAACGCATAGATACACTCCCTGATTTTGGATGCAACATTTCTTCTAAGGTGAGCTGCTGTGTCTTTGTGTCCTATCAGATTTGTTTACAAGATGCAGACTGCAGCCAGCTGGGAAGGGACACTCTGTCTTATACCTTACATCTTATATAAGACACTCATATCTTCTTTGGTGAGGTTGGTCCTTAACTACGAACGAAGAAAGCATTTTCTCAGATTGCCAACTGGCAGGCCCGTCTTTATTATAAAAGCTGCTCTGGGAGTTTAATCAGTAGGTGCTTTTTGAGTTAAATCTGAGGGGTCTACATTAAAATGTAATCGCTTCTGTATTGTCTAAAGATAATAACAGTCTATTTTCTGAGAGAAAAGGGCTGGAAAATAAGGCTTCACTGCTGATAGATCAGGTGGGACTGTCGACTGGGAAAAGGAGCTCTTTTTACAGAAAGACATTCTTTGTTCTGTTCGCTCCTGTTGTTGGTACTAGCAATTTTGATCACAACAAAGAGTTTCTGTGAACTGTAAATTCAGTTAGAAATTGATCCAGACACACACTTTGGTTAATCATCTGCTGCATGCTGAGCTGTAAGCTTGTTACCATGTGGCCAACAGCACACAGAGGAGCCGTAACACCTGACCAGGAGAGGCTTGCACATGGCAAATGACAGGAATGTAAGAAAGGGCAACATCATAAGTGCTAAATGCATTGGTATAAACTAGCACATTTTACTTTTTCTTTAACTATTATTATTATTTTTTACTGACTTCAGCCAAGCCCTAAGGGTTTGGCCATTGAGGGACAGAAAGGGGGCAGGGTTTGGATGATTCTAAGACATACATTTTTTTCACATTTTAACATCTCTGAAATTGATGTGAACCTTAAAATTGATGGCATTGTACAACTATTAATATATTAGCAATGCCTTTGATTTCTTAGTGGTATATATAATGACAGGGCATCTTAAAATTGATGAATCTTAGATTTGATGAAAGAAGTAATAGCTAAGACTACTGAGTACTTGTGTCAGGGACCCTGATAAGCATTTTATGTGTATTAATTTATTTTTAATGACTTTACAAAGTACTATAATCACTTCTTTTGCAGAGATGAAAAAAACTAAAATACAGAGATGTTCAGTTATTTTCTTAAAGTCACACAGCTTGAGCCAGGGGCCAAACGTAGGCAGCTGTCTCAAGGGCCACCTGTATACTTAGCCTCTCTGCCATACCACTCCCACTGTTGGCTCAATGAGTAGAAAGCCCTGAGTGGCAGGCGGAGGAGTGGGGGCCCAACCTGAAAAGCAGGACAACTGCTACGTTCTTAAGGAAGTGGGTAATGACTCCCTCATCCTCACCTCCAAGCCCAGAGCATCAGAAGATTCCAATTTGGAATATTAGTAGTAAATCTAGCCATTCATCTCCCCCAACATGACTCACCCAGCCCAGGGACAAAAAAGTTGTTACTGTTTCTTATTTGGTGAAGTCACTCATTTTTCTCATTCTATTACCTAAACTACCAAAATTTGTCCAGAATTTTAAACATATCATTTCTATCCCTTGTGGCTCATATGTCAAAAATACTTAAAAATGGAGGCTTTTCCTTGGTCTGTTCCACTCTTCAACTCTGCATGAAAGATGAAAACAGATCTCCGTCATCTACTACTTTCTTCCTTCAGGAAAATGAGGGGGCCACCTTCAAGAAAAATCCAATTCATTTAAAGCTGGTAAAAAAAAAAAATTATGTGTGTGTGTGTGTGTGTGTGTGTGTGTGTGTGTGTGTGTGTTTGGTTTCCTATTGGTGCCTGTATAATGCTCTAATGCATGTCCATCCTCATGAGTGTATACATAAATGAGAAACTAATTGAAAGCAGATATGACAAGTGGTTTTGCATTATGAATACTCGGAGGTTTACAAAATGTTTACTAATGATGATTTTGTGTCTGCGAATATTCTCTGGCACACATGGTCAAATACACCAACAGCTTTTTCCAACGGAAAATAAAAATGTTTTCTTTTGTGGTCACTGCTTTGATGACAGACAATTTTTGTCCTTTCTATGGAGTAATACAATATTTACCACTGGGAACAGACAAACTGTCTATGGAGAAAAGAAATGCATCCTTAGTATGCCATAGGAAAACCACTGGGTTTTCCCAGGGATAGTCATGCAATGCAAATTGGTAACTATGACATTTTCAAAGAAATTTTAAGTATAAATATTTTGATCTAGTTGGAGGCTAAGGTTTCTGGACTCTATAAGAAGGACACAGTAAGAAACAAAGAGTAAAAGATTTAGGTCTCTAGAATAGGTAACTTAAAGTGCCATGAAGAATTCAAGATGACATGCATTTGCGACCTGGTTTTAACACATAGTAGGTATGTGACACTAAACAAGTCACTCCCTTCTCAATCTCATGTTCCTTACCTCTACGATGAGAGAGTTAAACCACATGATCTCTGAGGTCTATCTAGCTCATGTTTAAAAATACAATCTAAACAATGTTTTCAAATGTCTCTACATATCTCAGCACTGTCTTGATGTATTTCTTTATTCTTCAAGGAAATAATACATCTTTTTCCTTTACCTGTCTCACTGGGTGCTGTGAAGATTTTAGCTTATTCGACAAAGGTGCAATAACCATGCAGTTACAAAAACAGAAGGACAGGGCCCCAAAATCTGGAATGTTTCACATAAGAGGGTCATTATCATTGGCAGAGATAAGAGATGTGAGAGCGTTGCCATGAGTACAGAAAGAAATTCTTGGCACATTTGGATGCTAAATGGTGGGAGACCCATGAGCACTAAGATCAGAGATAACCCCCTTCACAGATGAAAGCAAAGACCTTGGGACTAGGCTTTGTGATGAGAACAAATTAGGTCAAAGGTGTTCTTCAGGGAGGACTTCCATGAACCAGAGTTTCTTGCTCCTCCCCAATTGCAACAGAAAGATTGCTCAGAGTAGTTTTAACATATAATTTTAAGATGATACTTCCAAAAGGGCTGGAGCTGACAAATTTGAAACTAACTTTCTGATAACAGTTCATGTCTATGTAACTACCACGGCAGGATGAACTGTTCAAAGTCACCTTTTGGAAGGTGACCGATAGAACTTGGAAGAAATTTTGTTGTTGTAACTATGTTTAAAAGGGGTTATTATCTCAAACCAGACCACGAAATGTATAAAATCTAGAATGTATCTGAAATAGAGTGTGTGATTCAGGACTTTATTTCTAAAGGAAATTGCATCTTGAGGACCAAATTGGGAGCTAGTTTTACATCTTCTCTAACTTTGTAGCTTTTCTAGATAATGACCGCTGGGATGCTTATTTATGATGCAAAGACATCGCCCGGGGCTCTTGTTAAAATGCAGATTCTGATTCAGTGGTTTTGGGATTAGTGCCCAACATTCTGCATTTCTAATGACTTTCCAGGTGTTGCCACTGCAGCTGGTCCACACTGTGAGTATGAAGGTACCAGAGCATTCTTGTCCTACATGCCTTTCCCTTGACAAAATGCTCTTCACTCCTCTGCTTCCTAGTTCCACTAAGAGTACCACTTTCTCTTCAATATCTTTCTCAGTCCTATATCTCATTCTGACCTTTACTGATTTCAATAATGCTCCATTAGCATTATTAGCTCCTTGGTGTAGTTCTTTTATATTTGATGGTATACATTTGTCTTTGCCAAGTAGGCGTCCCAGAAGTATAGTTCTCTTTTCTGTAGTGAGGTGGATGATTATTGTTCATCCTCCCAGCTCAGAAGCCCCCTTCCACATAAAGTTCCCTCTCTCTAATCCAAGGAAGGACCCAGATCTCTATGAGTGGACTGTCAGAGCTATGTCCTAATGTGTGTTCCCACAACAAACGTAGTCAATTAGAGTTCAGAGTTTGCTCTCTGGAATTTGGAACTTGACTGGCAAGAAAAATTTAGTCTTTTTCTTTAGCGGGTCTACATGTAAATGAAAATATGATCAAAGGCCATGTTTTCTGTGTGTGAGTGGGAGAAACAGAAGAAGCCAGCATGCATACGGAGAAGAATGAAGTCAGTCCAGAGAAAGTGCAAAGATGAGAGCTTCAGAGATGTCAAGAAAGGGCCACAGCCTTCCACCACCCTACCACAGAAAAGTGCTGTGCTAAGTGCTGAGAGGAACACAGAAGTTACAAGAAACCTGTACTTCTGGGACAAATATGTGCAATCAAATATAAACAAGATTTACGCCAAGGAGATAAGCTTAAGTGCTAATGGAGTATTACTGGGATTCAGTAAAGGTCAGAACGAGTTCCAGATGACAGTTCTTGAAATGAATCTGTACTGTTAGCCTTTGGCTCTATAATAAATCACATGCTTTTCTGTTTTTGTCTTTAGTAAATTCTAGGGGCTATAGGTACAATCTGTGAGGATGCCTGTTGATTGAATCTCAAATATCCTAATCTGTATGCCATCTCAGAAAATGGTGAAATGAAGACTGGGGAATCATTATCTGTAATACATTACGCTAAACCAATGACATTTCTCAGATTGAAGTCTTCAGAGTACCTTCATCAAAGTCACATGAAGTGCTCTTTTAAAGTTGAGGTTCCTGGACACCATGGTTGACCTACTGAACCAGCATTTCTGGGGTTGGAACCAGGAATCTAAATTTTAAATAGGCGTCTAAATGATCCTCAGGTACTAGCCTAAGATTTTGTTTGGCAAGACCTACTTACACAATTCTGATTTAGTCTAAAGATTCACAAGCCTAATGTATTGACTTTAACAGTCATACCAACTTTAAGGGGGACTTTATTCCCTGCATTCTAGATGCCATCCTCAAATTATGACTCCTTAAATGCTAGTAGAACTTTTCAGTCTTATCAGAAAATGAACACCTAAGGTGCTTATAAAGATCTCCAGAGATGGGGTTACACTAACTTCCCAGGGCCATTCTTCTAGCTGTCATTAAACGCAATGTCAGAGTCCAGTTGCCTTTACAGTAACGGAGGTCTCTCACATGATCGAATGATATTGTGCTACGATCTGACCTATTTCCTCCTATTGCAACTTCAGGATCAGTGCAAACCCCTTTGATGTCTTTAACTTGTGTTTTAGTATTAGATTCAGAGTGACAAATTTAGCTTTATGTATCTTAAGAGGTCTGAGTAAACATTCATTCATAGTAATTATGCAAAAATAATCAGATATTTGAAAGTAACGTGAGTTTTCTTTCCTCCATTTTCTTCACTGAAATCCAGTAAATACTTATTCAAATTTATATATGAAACATAATAAACAAATTTTTCCCCCCAAAGTGTTGCTCTGTGGCCTAAAATATTATGTAGAGGCCTTAATCTTATTATCGCAGATGAATATAACACTTAAATATCTCCTTTATGGCTGTTGAGGCACAGTAGGGTCGATTCATGCCCAGGGAGCTTTAATCACAGATCATCATGATAGTCGGTGAAGAGTCTGTTTGGGGTATCACTTCAATGGCTACAACTACTGCAGTAGTTGTTCATGGCAGCATCGTCAGCATGCGGTTCAGAGCTACTTTCAAGGAGCACTTCTGATCTAATGGCTAAATGAGGATCATTAGAGTATCTTTACATGTAGCATTTCTTGCAAATTCCATATTTAAAGGAAGCCAGTTATTATATTCAATGGATGCAACTGAGATTGCTTGAGTGATGCTAATACAATCATGCACTGCATAACATTTAGGTCAACAATGAACGGATCACTTATAGGATGGTGGTGCATAAGACTATAACGAAGTTGAAAAAAATTCCTATCCCCTAGTGATATGGTAGCTGTCCTAACATCCTAGCACAGCGCATAACTCATGTGTTTGTGGTGATGCTGGTATACAAACCTACTGTGCTGCCAGTGATATAAAAGTATTGCACATACAATTATACATAGTATATAATACTTGATGAAAATAAACGACTATATAACTGGTTTATGTATTTATTATATTTTTATAGTTATTTTAGAGTGTACACCTTCTATTTTTTTTTAAAAAAAATTAATGGCAAAATAGTCTCAGCTAGGTCCATCAAAAGGTATTACAGAAGTAGGTGTTGCTATCGTAGCAGATGACAGCTCCATGCCTGTTATTACCCCTGAAGACCTTCCAGCAGGACAAGACGTAGAGGGGGAAGACAGTGATATTGATGGATTGACCTTGTGTAGGCCTAGGCTAATGGGTGTATTCATGTTTCAGTTTTTTTAAAAAAGTTTAATAAGTAAAAACAAAAAATTAAAAATATAAAAAAGTTTATAGAATAAGGATATAAAGAAAAAATATTGTACAGTTGTATAATGTCTTTGTTTTAAGCTAAATATTATTATAAAAAAGTCAAAAAGTTAAAAAAATCAAAAAGTTTATAAAATAAAAAAGTTACAGTAAACTAAGGTTAATTTATTATTGAGAAAGAAAAATAATTTTTATAAATTTAGTGTAGCCTAAATATACAGTCTTTATAAAGTCTACACTACTGTACAGTACTGTCCTAGGCCTTCACATTCACTCACCACTTGCTCACTCACTCACCCAGAGCAACTTCTAGCCCTGTAAGCTCCATTCACATTAAGTGCACTATACAGATGTACCATTTTTATCTTTTGTACAGTGTTTTTACTGTACCTTTTCTGTGTTCAAGTACACAAATACTGGCCACTGTGTTACAATTACCTATAGCATTCAGTACAGTAACATGATGTACAGGTGTGTAGCCTAGGAGCAATAGGTTATACCACATAGTCTGGGTATGTAGCAGACTCTACCACCTGTGTTTGCGTAAGTGCACTACGATGTTTGCACGAGGATGAAATTGCCTATTGATGTATTTCTCAGAAAGTATCCCCTTTCCCCTCAGAAAGTTGTATGGGTGAAGAGTGAATTAATGGCTTATTAACAGGTTGAGTTATCACATTTTTATCTTTTGTGACCCATTACATTACTCAAAATCACAAATAAAGAATTAAAGTGGGGCCACAGAGAAAATATCACACAAAAATAAAAGGAAGAATCATAATAGCAACAAAGAGTGTGTTGGAGCAGTGAAAGATTTCTGGTTGGTGAAAATTAACACTTAAGAGTTTTTATGTGTCCCAGGTGGTATTCATCATTTGCCTTGTTTTCTCTTCTAAAGCTCCATTTGCAGCTGAAGGCCCAAACAAAAAGCCACAAAAACTGTTTTAAAAGATACAGCATAATTTAGAAAGAGCCACTCTGATCAAGAGAAAGAGGAGGAAAGAAATAAGCAGCAGACCTTCTGAGAAAGTAAGGCAACTCACAATCCAATGTGAATTTCCCCAAATTGAAAATGTTGGCCCAAATGCTGGGAGCAGAATAAATAAAACTACAACAACAAAGAAGCAAGGAAACAAATACAATCTTCGTGTTCTATCAAATATTTGACAAAGATGTTGAAATATGCAAATTGAATTAAGGGCTGTCTAGCTCTTTAGAGTGGAGGTGAATGGGACTACAGATGTGTTTTTCTCATGTAGCACAGTGATTTAAAATAATTAAAATTGGAAAATTTGAAGATTTTGAGGAAGGCTATGCAGATATTCAGATTGCCACAGGCCCTGCTGTTCCGTATTTTCTTACATGGTGCTTCTTAATATTTTTATTACCTCTTTAGCCACTGGAAGTTGGGGCTCCTTTTAGGGATTCTTATTGAATGTAACGTGACAGGGCAGAATGTTGTAGCTGGTACGGACTGAGAGGTCATCTAGCCCATGTGCCCCAATTATGGCTGATAAAACAGATACTAAGAGAGGTAATAAGGATGTGTTTAAGGACTACCATTCAGTAAATCAGTAGAAACCCTTTATGGTTAAATTTGGGCTGCTCAGGTACCCAACAACCATTTGTCATTTGGTACAACTATGCAATTTTAGTAGTACATTTTAATCTTATACTAAGTTAAACTTGGCCTGAAAGAATAATTATTGTCCCGTTATCAATAATTCATGAATTCGCTCCACTATGGGCTCTTGCTGGTGAACACTGGAAATATCCAATTTTACAACTTTTTGCTTTATAAATGCCCAATATCCAAATACATATACAACACACACACACGTGCACGCACACGCACACACACACACACACACACACACACACACACACACACACAAAGGCTTTTCATTCACCATCAAGAATTCACAAAGAATCTTTAAGAATTCTGGAATTTTAAAATAATATTCAGTTCACCATTCCTTCAAATACCAGCAACTTTCTGGAAATACATTTTTATCTTAATATTAGCTTTAGCATTAATTTAGACTGAAGGGTAAAATCATCTATGCCTATTCAATAATTATAGAGTTTTCAGGGCATAAACTCTAAAACTAAGAGCACTGAGAAATCTACTTAATCTCTGTAATCTCTCTTTTTTGATGAGGATTCTCATCATGAATCCATGTATTTGGCACCCATTTTGGTATCCTGGGAAGCTTATCAGTTTAGTATATTCTTTGAATTAAAAAAAAACGGAAAAGAGAAATACCAAATGATCTTGCTAATATGTGTAAAATCTAAAAAAGTAGGAGCAGAGAGTAGACTGGTAGTTACCAGAGGATGCATAGGGAAAGGCGACAGATGTTGACTGAAATTTTAGCTAGAGTGTAGGAATAAGCTTTAGTGATTTATTGTCAAGAATGGTGACTATAAATAATAATGCATAGTATGTAAATATATACAATTATTTATCCATTAAAAATAAAATTTCAAAAACCAAAAAGTATTTAACCTTAGTAACACATAAAATGTAAATGTAAAATCAACACCTTTTTAAAGTACAATTACTATATTGACTGTACAGACACCTCTAAGCTGGCTATTCATTATAAATTTTTATATTAGATTCGGAGTCATATTTAAAAGGAAAAGCCGATGAAGTAAATTTTCAAGAATATGGTCAAAAAGAAGAGAGTAGCAACGCTTGAAATTACTGTTAAGTATAAACACAGTGAATTACCTCATATTCCTGCGAAAACTTCAAGTTGTCATTTGCTTTCAGTCTTTCAATGTGATCTGCAAGTTCCAAGATAGGTATTGGAGGATGGCTAGCCATACCTATGAAAAAAGGAAAGAAGAGACACATTTGAAAATAAATGAAAATGATGTTAATCATTCAAAAATATAGAGAATACTATAGTTAGAAATGGCCTGAAAATATGTGAGTAGTAAAGATGTTTTAGGTGAGGAAGCAGGCAAATAGTTTGGTTACTCAAAGCAGGACATGCTCTGGAAGGATGGATTTTGTAGCCAAATGAAAAGTCACCAAGCATAATCTCCACACTAACACTCCTAGTGTAAAAAAAAGCGTTATTGTGCTATGAATCAATGGGTTAGCTAGCGGAGAAAACTGCCAGTCAGGCTTGATGTCAACTTCTGCTTTGAGTAATGACTGTTATGTCATTTCAAACTCCTTCTCCTGCACTGTGTGAAATGGAAATTGTGTGGAATTAAATGGTGTAAAGTGAACTAAGAAAACAGACACTGAGAAAGGCCTAAAAGGGAAAGAGTAGTAGCTTGATAGGAAACATAAAATGACTTATGCATAATCAAGGAAAACTAACTTGAAGAATGAAGGTTACCAGGGTAACCGGAATCATCTGAACCTGCAAAGGAAATGATGGTATAAATAAAATAAAATAGAACGGATTTGTTAAAAAAAATATGATATGGATAGCCTAACATATTAAAAAAAAGACTAATAAAAATGCTGTGAGTTTTTGCAGGGTTCACTATACATTGTGACTAGATTAAGATTGATTTAATATTTCACAAACCTGTAGGTGACTGACATTCACATGCAAACACAGATACAAAGAATGACATGCACCACAGCTCATCGACAATAATCACTGAAAACACAATCAGACACCAAACTGAGCTTCAAAAATGTTTCCACTAGTAGCAGATTGTAGAGGCTGGGGTTGCAGCCTTCTCCTGGACATTTATAGATGGCCACACTAACAACTTTGTGGTATTTTGCCCCAGGTCCCCATTATTCAACCCCCAGCAAGCCTACAATCTACTTCAGGTGTAAACATCTTTGTCCACTGATGGGAAATGAATTCAGGAAAGTGAGAAATGTGAAAAGCTGAGGAGGGGAAAGAAGATGGAAAAAGGGGGAAAGCAGAGACCGGGGCTGACACATCTTAGTTCAGTTGGCCAGCGGAAGATATGTTAATTTCATAGGTTCTGTTAAGAACAATCCACTGTTAATTTTGGTGATTCCTGTGTCTTTCTGATGTTTTCTCACTTTTTGTATACTTTGTATTCTATTTTTTTCTGATTAATTTTTCAAAAGTAGCATGGGAGAGTATTGATGACTCTTCTCTTACAGACATAAATTCTAGCTGGCCAGAAACCTCTGAACTAGCATGGCCCCAGGGAGGCCTCTGAAGCAGAAAAAGGAGGAGGGAGGAGCTCAAACTGGAAGCCCTGTTGATATTCTGCTGTCACTATGACTCTTTAGAGGGAGTCACACTGTGGAATGATGCCCATTAAGTCAACATGACATGTGATTACTTTATGGACATTTTAGAAATTGTATCATTATTGAAAGTCACCCAGTAAGTTCCTTTATCTCAAATGCCAAATTATCAATGGTTCTGGTAAGCTAAGTAAAAAACTACTTTGCTTTTTGAAGACTTTCACTTTAGCACAAGGCTGTGAATCACAGTGGTTTAGTTTCATGGCTATGAAGGTCTGATGCTAGTCAGCTAAAATCTCAGTGGGGATACGATAAAAACATGTTGCTTAGAAGTAGAAACTCTTTGTTGGTGATGTAATTATGCCTTTGGACCAAAATTCGGAGGCCCTTTCTGAAACTTTTTGGTGTTAATGGTAGAATTGAACTAATTTACATTCTGTGGAGAGAGTAGGTGGGTGACAGCGATCTCATAATTACGTGATCTCATCCAGATGAGGCAACCCCAGTGAAAAGAATGGAAATGCGAAGGCACAGGAGACGTTAGGTTTATCTGGGAATGGAAATGGGCAGACATGGACATCATTACAGTGCTTTAACAGAGAAAATAATAGAGACAAAGATGTTTAGACCTTTTCGAGCGAATCGTGGGAGAGAGTTATTATCATATATGGACTGAGTGGTGGTTTGGCTAGAGAGGGAGGACACAGAGCCAATCAGGGAGGCGTAGGGGACTGAATTACTGCTCAAAGCTGCAAAAAGTAAAGCCAGTTGGAAATGGGAAAAGTATTAGTATAACAGCAGTAGAAGACCATAATAATCAACCAAAGATGCGATCAACATATTCACTTCTGGCATGCACTGGCACATGGCCTGGAAGTATTACTTTGGAAACTAATTACAGAGAAATCCAAGCAAACTTGCACTGACTCATATTCTAAGTCAGAATATATATGCATATATCTATCGCATGCACGATATCATAGCATTAAAGAATCATTATTTAAGACTTATTAGTATGTTCCATATTGAACCAAATTTCAAGGACAAGTAAACCGGCAGAATGGGTGTTTAAAACAAAAAGGGGAAGAGAACTTGTGGGAATCTAATGGTACAGGAGAAGGAATCCTGGCCTAGACTACTAAACTTGAGTTCTGCTTTTCATTCTGCCGCCTACTAATAGGGGCAAATCACTGCTTGTCAAGCACCTTAATTTCCTTAATTATAAAATAAGAGGGTGGAACTAAATTCTGGAGTCACTACTTTCCCCATAACTCTCATTTCTACCATATAGTTGGGGTATCTGAACAGAGAAGAGAGGGTCTCTTGAACACAGTCCATATGTAAGGGTTCTGAAAGTTATTGTACCTTTTGTGTGAGGGATGGGGAACACATTTTACAAAATAGAAAACTATTATGCAGTTTAACTGTCTACTTTTTGAATTATTTAAGTTCAATGATTTTTCTTTAGTTAGCCAAAAAGTATATACATTCTATTATAATATTATATCATGTATTTGAAAAGACTGAATGTCAACAAAAAAATTATGCTAAAGAATAAATCTGGGATAAAATTCCTCTAAGAGGAAACCCTTTAGCTCATGTCAGAAAATAATCAGCAAAGATCTACTTCAAAATATTGTTGTATAATTCCCCAGAAACTTCTCCACTGCCCAATGTTGAAAATTTTATATGATGCAATCAAGTATGTTAGATTCTGAATGAAAAAGCAGACACTAAGAAAACTATGAAGTTGACCTGACTGTGGTCTTTTCAATCTTTTATCTCGAAACCTGGCCATTGCTCATAGTTCTATAAACCAAAGTCTTCATTAAGTCAGTGCCTTCATGTTTGAATCACTGAGATGCTTTAAAATTCTTTTTTGCAGGCTATATATCAGCTATACACCAGCTATATACCAGCCCAAGAATCAGAATCTCACTCTGGGTGTGGGAGCCAGATATTGACATTTTTAAAGTTCCCTAGAGCAATGGCTCTCAGTGTTATGGTAATTCATGATGGGGGACCGGTAACTCCATTTATTACTTGTTTTTTTTCCATTAAAAAAAATCACATCAGTATTTATGAGAATGAGACGAGCTTTTTCCTGGTGGTATCCTTGCATCCCCTCTGACTCCCCATTAGCAAGCTTTAGTACCTTAGCTACTGTTACCAACAAAGAACTTGAAGCACAACTAACAACTGGTGAGGACTTGCCAGTGTCATGACCTCATCAGCTCAAAGCTACAAACGTATGAAAATAAATGCATTTTAAAGGCACATATTAAATTTGAGCCGAGTTTTCATTCTGAAGCTATGATCTCCACAATATACAGTGTCAACATGAAAAATGACAGATGCAGTCACTGAAATCTGCCTTAGGTTACAGGAAAAAACATGATGGTTCCTTTTAATAGGGTCCATATTTGTGATAGTAATGTCATGGTGGCTTCCTAAAAGAAGTATAACTTTAAAATCATGGCACTTTAAGCTGAGAGATGCCTCAGAGATGACTTAGTCCAGCATTGTCGTTTTATACAAGAGGACTCTGAAGTCCAGAAAAGTTCAATGACTCGTGTATGTCATTGAACCAGATAGTAAATAACAAAATCTTACCATGCAATTGGGGCATCTTTCTACTGTCCTATGTCTATAATGGCATTTAAGACTTTCTCAAGCAGGGGGCAAAGTCTCTGATGACTAAAGGAGCCAGGCTGACAAGGCAAAATGACTGAAAATGCCTGGTAAACACTTTCATTAAGAATCGTACTCATTCCCATTTCTTCTCAATGAGCAGGCTTCTAAGGCTGTCTTTTGCCTCCCTACTTTTGATGGAGACTCAAGAAAGAGCAATATCTCTCTATTATATGAAAAGTAGCCATAAGCATGAGATAAATAATGATGACAATCTGTATGTCAGTCATCTTTAGGGCTGGTGTAGACATGGGGAACTTCCGGGAAAAGTGAAACTGTTCATCTCCAGCACTTGCTCTGCCAAGTGGAAATGCAGGGCCAACAGCGCCAGACGTTTCAGGTTTTCAATAGCAACTAACCATCCACATTATCACAGGACATTTCCTCAGTTTTCAATGTTGACTCTAAATTTTGTTGATACTCAGTGGGCATCAAAGACAAGACCTTTTGCAGGCCACATCTGGCCAATTACATTGTGACCTCTGTTTTAAAAGAATAACATCTTCTTTTTGTGTTTGTGTGTGTGTGTATGCGAATTAAAATCAAAGAATGTTTGGAGTAAGAGACTGCATACTATATCCACAAGGCAATGAAGTAGATACCGAGTTTTGTGCTGGGGATATAAAGATGTATATTTCTTGTGTGCTGCATCTGTCTTCCTCCTACCCGACCTCCTCCCATTAATTTTACCAATTGGGAAAATAAAGCTCAGAGGAGTTAAAAGACTTGATCAACGTCATCATTATCAGCAAAACTATGGCTTCATGGGAGATTTGATCCCAGACCTTGTCACTTCTCATTATACCATGCTGTCTCTCAAATCATCTCACACCCCTGGAAGAGTGGGGACACATGTACATAAAGCTGGGCCTGTGGGACTGTTTGGGCCATCTCTGCAGCAACACAGAGATCATAAACCATCCTCAGTTTGAGAAAATGTGCCAATGCAATTACTTCACTTAGAGCATCTGTTTTGATGGTGGGGAAGAGGTAAAGTATGCTGATATTTTCCAGTTACTTATTGCCAAGACATTATAAATTTCCATGAAAACTTGAACTAAAAATATAAGTTCACAACGTTAAAAACCACAGTGCTTTTTGGCAGAATATTTTTAAAAAACTGTTACTGCTTTTCAAATCTTCTACTATATTTTACTACTGTTATGCTCCATATGACGTTATTATCCATAGAGAAGTGTTTATCAACCACTCGCTTTATTTTCATATGTTTTTAAACCTTGTGTTAAATGGCAATAGGCACTTTATAATTATTTCACTAAGTAGAGTTTTTGAGGTCACTAATAATGGCAGTGCCTTTTTTAGATGAGTTTTTCTGTCACTTTATATGTGTGTTTGTAATGACTCAATACTACTCTCTTCATGATTTTCCTTTCCAACAAATTTTGATAAAAGCTAAAGAATAGTTTGGTCATTGACCAAGAAGTTAATTTGTTCATCAAATCAATGACCTTGTCAAAAAGTGCACTTCACTGAGTCAACAGTTACATAGAAAAACTTAGTTCGTTAAATATTTGTCACATTTTTAACATGATTCATGCATTATTTAGAATTCTTTGAATGAAATATAAATACTCTATGTTTATAATTTGTCTCACAAGCTAATGATAAATTAAGATAAAGAGAACATTGATTAGCAAGGTATAATTGCTTCTTGGTAAAACAATAATGACAATTTGACTTAATCCATAACTCAGATCCTGATTAAGTAAAATATTCTCCAAGAGTACTTTTCTCAAGTAATTCATTTTTATGGAGAATTTCTCAAAAGACAGGAATTTGAGTAAATCACATTTCTTTATATCAGAAATTTGGCATTTGATTTAATGAATCAGGGTTTTGAAAATATACAACACAAAAACCACATCTGGTATTCTTAACCTGGGTCATATGCTTAAGTTCCTTATAGTATAAAATAAAATATGAAGAAGAAAGTATAGATAAGAATGGATCTTGTTAAAACTGATCCAATTAATAGTACTAATAGATCAGAAGAGATGCCTCAAGAGCTCTCAAAGCCCATTCACAGTTGCTGTGCAGACATTTCTGCTGCTGATATCGCTATTTCTGATACGTTAACTTTTATGAGTTTGTTTTTGTTTTTCACAGCCCATCAATCACCTACCATCCGTGCATGCTTTAGGGCAAAACATATTAAGGTCATCCACAGAATGAAAGCGAGGCTTTTATGTTGTAACATCTGATCATCAAGTTTAAATCTCTTTTTGTTAAAGGTGCGAGCATAACCACCATATTTTGTTTTTGTTTGCAGGTATTTTCTTGGGGAGAGGGGTGTGTGAGCAGAGACAGCAGATACTGTAAGATTGAATATGAAGGCACAGAGGAAGGTGGTGACTGGTCCCTCCCTGATGCTGTTAAGTATATCTTCTCTTACACCTTTCTTTGTACTGGAAAGAAAGAGTATTCCTCTAAGATGTTGAACTTCTAAAATTGCTTTGTTGGGAAAAAGTAGAAAAAAGAATACATACCAGTAATTTCTTTGGCTTTCTTATATATCACCATCTTTTGACAATATTATATTTATCTTAGTTATTTTGTCCAATTCTATAGGTCACAGGCTAGAGAGGTCAGTAAAGGAGTTTTACAATATTTCAAAAAATCTGTGATTGGCAGTCTCCATCAAAAGGTTAAAGATGCCTATCTTAGGACCCTGATATCTCATGTCCAGGTGTCTAACATGCAGAAATAGCAATGATGGTGTGAAAGATCTGGGCTCAATACTGCTCATTACAGTAGTATCTGCAATAGCAAAACATGGAAATAACTTAGCCTCCATTAATAGGGAATGAGTCAAAGCATTCTGATATCTACAGAACAAAATAGCATCACTACCATCAGCTATTAGACAGGAGATAAAATCCAATACACTAACTTGGAAAAAAGTCTATTTTTATATAGTTAAATGTTAAAACAGCAAATTGTGTATCTATCTATCTATCTACCTGCTGTATATTTTATCATTTAAAGAACTGTATATACAAATAAAAAATTCTGGAAGGCTACGCATGAAGCTATATATGGTAGATATTTCTGGAGGGTAAAACTGGAGTAATGGTAGGAAATCTTTTATTTTTCTTTTAAATATGTCAAATTAATAAAAGAAAAATAAGAAGCAGTGGAATTAAGAGTAACTTCTCTTTTCGAAAAGTGCTTTTGTTGGCCCCTTTCTCAACTTATAACAATTTTAAAATGTACAAAAATATTAAAGAATAGTGTAATGAACACCTAGACAACTGTTAATGAGCTTATTTTCTATTTTCCAAAAATTTCCCAATAAATATGTACTGCTTCTGTAATTAAGAACAAGATATACTGGAAGGGGGAACTAAAATAACTTGGGTGTTTTTTTAAAAAAATAAAAGAATAACTTTCCTTCCACCCCAGACTAATGTAATTCACTTTTGTTCAACATGTAACACATCTATCAACCCATCTTAACACACAGCTACTGCTGTCCACAAACGTGTGTGAGACTTAACAGAGGTTTCTTTCAAAAGCATCTTTTATAAGTGAATATTTTCTTCCCTTCCTCCTTAGATCTTAAAGACTTGCAAAACTTGATCAGCAGTTAATAATTCTAGCAATTCCATTATCTATTTGAAGTGACAAGTCTACTCTTAGCTAAATAATACCTTCCTATATACTTAAGTCCCCATTTTAGTTTGGCAAAATTATTAATGACACAAGCAAAGCCTCTTCAATTGCCTGTTCCACATTAGTTCTGACTGGCCCCGTACACCAATACTTGATGACATATAGTCGTAAACCATTATTCCTTTAAGAGATTAGATAGCTCAGGTTCTCTCAAATATAACTTGGGGGCTGTATGCTGCCATCTGAACCTTAATAAGACAGGTATACACAATCATGGAAAATACCTAAAGCAGAGGTGCCTGCTCTCAGTTGTGAAAACATGAGCTTCTCCAACCTGTTCAGATGCTTGTGTGCAGGATTTCATTAACAGAGTGACTTGATTCTTGTCCAAAAGTTTGAAAATGTCCTAAAGCAATGTTCTTCCCCATACTCCCCCCAACCTCAAAACAAGATTATGCTGAAAAAACTACGTTTCTCTGTCTTCTTTGTGCCTTTGCTGAGCAACCGTGGACAGAATTCTGTTTTTTTCCTGCTCAAAGTGTGTTTGTGGTCCCTCATTTAAGGGTACAGTTCTTTCATGTACTTAAATTGTCAGAATGCTGTATTTACATGAAATTTGGAACGTTAGGCAGAATAGAGGAAAAAAGATCTGACTCAAATCTAGACTCTCCTACAGGAATATACAACTTAAAATGTAAATGAATCTTTCATTCACAAGATGATTTTTTTTTTTAACAAAGTAGAATTTATAGAATCACTGAACTAAGCAATGTGCTTCCTTTACCTGCTGAAAGGCCTGCTGAATTTCAAATGGTAATGTTTGTTTGGCATTTATTATTCGCAGCAGCCCCATCAGAAGTGAAAATCAATTTGCTTTCATTAACAAGTTCTGTGCTAGGCACAGTTATGTAAGTCACAGCTTTTTTATTTCATTGAAAGTCATTTTTTTTGAAGACATAGGTTATTAATTTCCCACTTATGCATATTGTTAACAAATATTCTCCAGTGTTATAATGTCTGGGGATAAGTAATTACACATTCATAGGTATAATGTATATAAAAGCACATTTTAGTGAAATGGGAAGAATTTTAAAAATCCAAAAATTAAGTAAAGTTATAGCACTTGCTGTGCAACACGTAATAAAGGATCATTTTATTTAATCATCCAGGAAAACCCTTGATTCTTTGTGAATAAGAGGAGAGGAAAAAGCACAAGAAGATTACTTGGTTAACAATCCCACCTTCTGCTCTTATCCTATTGGCAAGTAATTAAGGTAATTCACAGCCACCGGCTGGAATCCATACTGGCCGAAGCAGAGAGTCACATCTCTATGAATTCCATATTAGCAGCTGAGTCTATTTCCTTCATAAAATGGTAAAATTTTCAGGACAGCAGGACACATCATAAAGTTTGGGAGGCAAATAGACCATTTCAACAAATCAAGCTTAAGCGGATTGTTTACCTGAGCTAAAGGGCACAACATACTGCTTCCTGAGTGAACAGATGTGCTAGGATCTTAGGACCACTTCTTTTCTAGTCTCTTCTCTTCTACATCTCCTCTCTTTTTCTATACTCATTTTGCCCACTTATTCCATTATCCATTTGAAGTGATAAAACTTGAGTTAAATGACACCTTTCTATATACTTAGGTTTCTATTTTAATTTCATAAAGCCATTGGTGATACAAGTGATGTTACTGCAATTGTAACATTTATTCTTCTTTCCAGTGTTTTATATAAAATTTAATAGATTCTCTCTATAAAAATGGATTGAATATTCCCACATACATTTAGAAAATTAAATTCTTCACAGAATCCTTAGATTAGGCTACATTTGCAAAATTACCTGCGAAAGTGAGAAGTACTTGCAGACAGAGGTCTCTTAGTTGAAGGCATTCCTATTCTCTTGTTTGTAGTCACCAGCACACTGCTAATAATCCTCTCTACACAGTTTCCAGCCATGTTTTGTATTTATGCTTGGAAATATTCCCTGTTGATGCTGGAGGAGGTGAGGAGTGGCACTCCCATTGGCTCTCTTCTTTGGGGGTTATCTTTGCCTTTGCACTCAACCCTATGCTGTGTTCTGCCTGAGGTGGAAGACCAAGGTTGGTTCCAGCACAGTCAGAGGAAGCAGAGGCAGCAGCAAGGTACTGAGAAATCTGATTATTTTCTTTATTTCCACAATGTGCTGCTCTTGCAAAGGATGATGAGGCAAGATAGACAAGGAATCACGTAGCAGAAAATTTCTTCAACTTTTGGGCCCTCTGTATATTGAGTTAGCCAATTGGAAAGGTACACAAATTCCTAGGTCCATTATTAAGAAGTTGCCTGTAACCTGAAGTAGTCAGTATACTCCTATGTCAAAAAGTGCTCAACTAAGAAAATTTACTACAGCAATTTAGTTTATATCAAGTTGCCTTAATGGAGCTCTAAGAGGGCAACTCAACAGGAAGCATCCAGGGGACTACAATCACCTTTGAGGATGACACGAGTTTGTTCCATCATCATGCACACATCCACAGGCTAAATTTATCAGCCCCTCTCCCTTTGTAATGCACACATGACATTTTTGGCTACCTGAACATTTTCTTCCACTTTTATGCTGATGAAGGTATATCTTTGCTTTTTTAAAAAAAACAATTTTTGAAAAAGTCTAACCTCATTGGAGGTTTGGTTAGGCTTTTTTTAAAAAAAAACCTCACATTTATGATTGATTATATAGCCAAATGGAAAATGCTAAACATTTCTTTCAGTTGGAAGGTAGCTATGCTCACCAATATACCACCAACACTGACCATTTCTTTCAACTGAAGAGTTGCTAGTTACTATATCTACCTACATGTAAAAGAGAAAATATGCAAAACATAATAAACCATGTATTTTCAATTCAAAGTAATTCACTGTGAATGTGTAGTTTAATAAATCTGTAGTGTCTCATATTGTGAATCAGAACATGCATATAACACAAGAGAAACTTTCCAACAATTTGGGGCACAATACTACAACCAAATTTTCACCCAAAGGACTTCTTAGCTTTTTACTTTGTTCATTATCATAAAGTAGTGCCACTCAGTTGTGTATTTTTAGCTCCCTCTACAATTCATTAGTTGCCATTCATTTGGCATAAACAAGCTTTAGTTCAAAGAAAGCAAAACAGATCTAGGCTTGACTTAACAATATTGTTCCAATGCCCCTCAGCAAAAATAGTAGTCTTCCTCTGTTGAAGCACTTAATGTTCTTTATTTTAAGAAACAAACATATTTTTCTTATCCTCAGGCACTTTATATGTCTCCCTAGTAAGAAACCTGAAATGGTCAGTGAGATTTAGTATAGGTAATATTTTAAAATACACACAATTTTGCTATATTTTCCTCCCTTCCTCTCTTTCCTTTCTTCTTTTTTTCTCTTTTAGATTATCATAAACACAAAGAAATAGGAAAATATAGAACAAATCTATGCTTTCCCAATGGGGTGACAGATGTATACATTCATTCACTGATTCATTCATTCACTTTATAAGATGAGAAACTGAACTCTTTTCACATTGGTGTCACTGAAAATAATAAACTGTTAAGCGCATAAAAGTGGTAGATATTCCTACAAAGACTATAGCACTTCCAAAATTTGAAGGAGAATTACATTTCTTTTTTTCTTCCCTATCCCACTTCAGATTTCCATAAAGAATTCAATTTCCTTTCAAACTTTTGCTTGGGCAAATCTCAATAATATTAAAATAAAAGAGCAGGATGAAAAATTGGTTCTAAATAAAGTGAGATATTCAACTCTCAAGACAGCATCAATTGGGTTACAAAACTCTCAGTAAAGGCTCATTACTGGATCAAATGCGCTGTGCCTCTTACCTGGTGTTTGAAAATTAAGGCGCCTCAGTTCTACTGGGTCTGTTGGGTGGTGTGACGGGACCTCCTTACTGTTTGGTATGCTGCTCTTTCTAGAGTCGGACTCTGCTCTCTTCCTATGGGGAGAAAATAAGAATTTAAGAATAAAACAAAAACCAACTGAAACATAAAAAAAGCAGAGAGTTGCATCTGCACTCCTTCCATCCATCCCCCAAGTTTTCAGTTTTAAAATTTTTTTAACCTGGCTAGTTTCATGACGTTGTTCAAGTTGCTTTTTCTCTCTTGGCCTACAGTGTTTCCTCAGGTCTAAAGATTTTTTTAAGTGAAGTCCACTTGAACTGTTGTTTAAGTGAAGACCCCCTTTTGAAGTCCTCCTTCAACTCTAGAATTAAATAATCGAGTGACTGTGCCTTTAGGCTTTAAGGGGGTCTTAGTGAGATATACTTAGACCTTTGTTGACTAATTCCCTCTTATCCACTAGTTCTATTTGTGAGGAACAGGACAGGATATCCCTAGCAGCCAACGCTAAGATTGTTGTTACCATAGAGAAACTACCTGGCCTCAAGCCGAACAGCTAAATCTGGCCCCCTTACGCCTTTCTAAGTAAGCAGCTACAATGGGGAGCTGCACTGGATTTTCCCATAATGCAGGGAAATACAACAAGCGCATTTTAAAGATGGTAGGTTATCCTAATACCTAGAAGAAATTGAGACCACATGAAACCAACATCCCCTTTCTCTATCAAGTTTGAAGGAAAAAAATAGCGCTGGTTATTTACAGTATTAAGCTGTGATTAATATTTTTTAAATGAAAGTTAATCACAGAAAGATCAGAGAAAAAATAATTTCACGGGGTGGGTAGATCAACACTCCTGACGAACATTCAAAGTGCCATTAACAGTGTGATTCTTCCTACAATACATTTTATCTGTTTTAAAAGCTACCCATTAGCTTTACTAAGTACCTGTCTTTCAGCTATCATAATGTAATTTTAACAAATTTCTTACAAGAAATGTCAGATTTGTACATAAGATTTATCTATTTTTTTTTAAAACCCAAATAATCACCGAGTGGTAAGTATCGATCTTCTTCCAGCTTGAATTAGATTTAAAACTCATTTAACCAATGGACATTGTTTTCAAACTGTGCTTTTTTTCCAAACATAATTCTAGCAATCTCCATGCTACAGTCATAATTCTAGCCTCTCACCCCTGCTCAAAGCAAAGGCATTTTTATTTGGGGAAAAGGGTGCTGCAAAGTGTTTAGAACTCTCCCTTTCTCTGTTCGATTACTGCGGTATAGCTCATTAGTGTTGCTGTGGCAATGGGCTCTCATTCAATGCCACCCAGGCTATTCTATGGTTAGCCAGAGGGCTCCTGTTAAATAGCCTTTCTTCCCATTTCTGCTCATCTGTATAAAATAAAACTAACCAGGGGATGAAGGGAAGATTGATGCAAAGGGGAAGTGTGCTTGATTTGCTTAAGTGCAATGCCTTTGGCGAAACATCCAAGATGGAATAAATTTTCATGGTGGAGTCCTATTAGACACCTTGCTTTCTCAGTACCTTGGATTAACCTGTCTCAAGATTTCCTCTTTCTACCTAAAAGTGTCAGGTGCAGCCTTAGGACAGAATGTACTGCCAAGCCTTATTACCAGTCAGAGGTGGGCATTGATTCTGAAATGTGCCACAGGTACTGGCAGCTCCATTCACATGGAGTAGAAAATATGAAGGAAAGGAAAGGAAGAGATGGAGGGCTGGTGAGAAAGAAATAAGAAGGCACAAAAAGAGGCCTCAGAAGACAATGAGAAAGGAGATGATGACCAGTTTCAGAGTAGACAATGTCACTGTACTCATGCTATGGGTATTTGCCTCACCACACTGAGATTCATTCTACTGCTGAAGATGCAAAATTGATATAGGTTAATGAAATGTCACTAAATGGGGCTAGCCAATCAATCCCATGTGAAACATATGGTTGTTCTTCTCACTTCAAATAATAGCAGTGGCCCTTCTTAGGTTTTGGTCTTTCTGTGCGAGCTGACACTGATGCATTTTTTTAGTGATGTGTCAGACCCGATGACCAAAGCCTGCATTTTTCTCCCTCCCTAAGGTAGCTCTGTTGTCATTCTTGTGAGATTATGGAAACCAGAATTAGAAGTACCTGGGCAAGAAAACTACATCACTATTGCAGGTATTGTGGAACAACCTCCTTATCTTCTTTTTCCCTGAGGCTGGGCTGAGTGACACTGAGCTGGAGGGATAGAAAAGAACACTCTCTAAAGAAATTTTGCCAATTTCTCTAGTACTAGGGAAAGTGGAAATCACATCTTATTGCCAAGATATATACAAGTCTCAGAAAACCCAGGTCATAAGATGAAAATTACAATTTATAATTGTAATGAACTGGGAGGGATATGCTGACATTTAATAACTAATTTCTCCTTCACTATCTGTTCATATGAGACGACTTCCAAGACCTCAGACTCCCAAAATCCTAACCAGATAGAAAACCAACTGTTTAAATTTGTTTTGATTAGTTTTATTTTTATCATCACAACATGGATAATTCCGGCTGTCAACATTCTTATCACATTATTTTTAAATACTTATGTGCTGGAATGGTTGTTTTCTAATGCAGAAAAAATTTCTAAGAAAGATTTGAAAGATGAAGAGTTTGGTCATCATTAGTAATAATGGCAAACAGCTCCTAAAAACTGAATTTATTGTCATACAATATTAAAAGACATAATTGTCTAAGTCCAACATGAATATAAGTAACATTTTCCTGAGAAGTTTTTAGAGGTCTCATCTTTCTCATTTCCAATTAGAAAAATGAAATGAATAATGACTCGAAACAAATTCTAAATTTTGCCTTGTGATGTTATATTTTTTTCTGTTAAGATTATAAAACCCTTACAAAGTACGAGTTTATTTCTTACAATGAGAAGTATCTACCACGTGCAGGCGTTACGGGGTGAAAAGGAAATAGAAGATCACACGACATTTCAGATCTGGCAGAAACTGCTAATAGTATAAAAGCATGTGGTTATTTGGGATATGGGTGTTGTACAATAAAAATGCTACTCTGTGGTCTAAGGAGTGTTTTATTTTTACTTCTTTCACCTGGCTCTCATCTAGGGCATGAAGCAAGAACAAAGAGAGGCTGTGTGGAAGATCATATTATGGTCACAGAACACGGATATGGGCACAGGCTTTTGAAAGAAAGATGCACTTATTGGAAATCTCTACTCTTATTAGTCAAAGAAATCAGTTCAAATGTTTCATGATTCCGATGATGACAACATTAAGAATGTAATCCCAACTCTGCCACTATTGGTGTACCTCAACTACAAACCTTCTTCTCAGTTTCTTCATTTATAAAACGGTGGAAAATTAGGAGTTGATATCTAAGTTTTGGCCCAACTCTCTTTTCTTAACAGAATAAGAAGACAGTGAGTGAATAAGTTGTAAAATGTGGACAGTGTTATAATGGAAGGTAGATCTCTGACTATATTACATGGATTCAAAGTGTTTCGTCTTTTGCCTAAAAAACACAAAACTATTTTGCATGTTTTTCCGCTGGATTAATGGCAACTAGAGATGTCCACGCACACAAAAAGACACCTTCACAGAGGTTTTAAGATTCCTGTCACTGAACATGTGGCCTGCTGACTAATGCAAAGTGATTTTAGAGAAAATAATGTGGCAGCAGTTCTCAACCTTTAGCATGCATCAGAGTCACCTGGGAGGGCTTGTTAAGATCCAGGCTGCTGGACCAATGCCTAGAGTTTCTGATTCAGTAGGTCTGAGGTGGAGCCCACAAATTTGTATTTCTGTCAAGTTCCCAGGTGATGCTGATGCTACTGCTGCTGGTATAGAGACTACTCAATGAGAACCGCTGCAACACAGTATCAGGAGGAAGGCAGATGATCTTTTGAGATACTTTTCTTAGTTTAATTTTAATCAGGAAATTATATATATGTGTATATATATTTATATATGCATAAGTGTGTATATATATACATATAGGTGTGTATACATGTGAGTTAGAAAATGAGGTTAGTTGGACTAATCATTCAGTGATCACACAGTATATATTCTAGCTATTATTATAATTGCTATTATTATTCAAGGCTGGAAGACATGGATAACAATTTGAATAAGGTAAATGTTTTCGCTAAAGCACTGCCATCAATATTTGCAGGGTCTGAAAATGCTATTATTCCTTCCTATATCATGAGTTGATCCATGATTAAACTTGAAAACTAATCTTTGGTAAAAACAAACAAAACAAAACAAAAAGGCTTATGGGACACCTCACATTTCTGCTCTATAAACACATTAACACATACAAATGCTCATTTACCCTTGACCACAAACAAAACTCAGAGAGTGGTTTTACTAACTTTTAAATTTGATTGTAAAAATAATGGTTTTTTTTTCTTATGTAGACAAAATATTTTATTTATTTTCCCCCAGAATCATTTTAATATCAAAACTATTATATACATGTAGGTTTTGTCCATCTTCCACTTGCCAGGTATTATTATCTTTTATATCCAGCCCCCACCCTCACCTCTTCAATAGCTCCAAATTCTACCAGTTTCTTATTTTTTCCTTACTGAGCATTAAAGAGGTTTGTTCTCTCTTCCTCACCTGTCAGGTTTACTGCTCCATTTTAATGCAGCAAAAAAGGAAAAAGAAAGGCTAAATGTTAGTTGGCCAATGGTAACAAGAGTAACCATGACAACCAAGTTTTAAGAAATAGTGCTCACAAGCAAGGACACATAACTGACACACATTAGGAAATGACGGCGTATCAAAATATTTAAAGGCCTCTGATCGTGAAGTAAATGGAAGACATGAGGGTCCCTCACTGAATAAAAATTTGTGTTTGTGTGTGTGCGTGGGTGTGTTAATGACACATTCACTTTTAGCCATCACCTACAAAATACTGCCACAATTAATTATATCTGAGGAAGTGTTTAATGACAGTCATATAATTTGATTTTTACAAAACAGGCCATGAGAAAACTACTAATGTACTTAATGGGAATACAACGTCATTCCACAAAAGAAATTCATTCATTTAAATTAAAAAGTCTTCAGTTAAGAGGTATGTTATTCCTTTAATGATACAAAATATCTGCAAATTGTACTGAACTGCACAGAAATTTGCGCAATTGAATAATATACCACGAGGTAATAAAGTAACATAAATGATTTCTTCAAATATCTTTTGACAAGTAAGGCATTCATTCATCTTTTTTCCGATAAAGGATTAAACACATTTTCAGTTTTGGAAAATATAATACTCATCATTGTAAATCTACAGAGCATGACCCAGGTATACAGCTGGGCTAATCCAGAAAAATATTTTATTACCAGCCATTGACAGGACAGACATTTTTTTATTCAAAGAGGTGCTGCTGTCTGTGAACCCATCTAGCTCATGCTCATAGATCCTTTCACCTATGAGAATATGTTGATTGTTTAAATAACGATATTATTTTTGCAGAGAGTATAACCTTTTCCTGGAAAGAATTAATCTAAACAATCTTCACTTTGAGGCAATTTGCAATGATTTTAGTGAATTTCCAATTGCAAAAATAAAGGTACTAGTCTTTCTTAATGTCAATGAAATATATACCCGTGTTGCTGGGGTATCTGGCACTGTAAGATAAGCCAGCCCATCTTTTTTCACAAATAAAAAAAAAATCCACATTCAAATTGTACAAACACACACATACAAAAGTGAATGATGAAAATGATATCAAACACACTGGATAATTCTTTTTATTCTTAATTTTAAAGAGATCCACCTAGTATGCTAGGTTAAAAAATTGCTACATATATGTTTCCAATTTACTCATTTTTATCAATGACTTTGTCAGGGAATCAGCTGTTGGAAAATCTATGCCTCTGGATGGAAGAGAATCATTTAGTGAATTATCAGTTTTATTTATCAGAAGTCTACTTGAGTGTTCATATGAACAAATGCATAGTTCTATAGAAAGGCCAGTCCCACCATACACATGGGCACATACTTGGTACAAATATCTAAGTTGAAAGGCTTTCAGAACTGGTAAATTTAAATTATAGGCCAAGGGTCTTATTATAATAACTCTTGCCAGCCAAGATAAAAGTGTGATATTGAGTGATGGAGTAAACTAGTGAAGGGAATTGAGTTTAGCACATTTGACTTGTATAAACTCAATGGTTCAATATTGCTTTGTGCCAGGCGCTCTAGTAGACACAAGGGATACAATGAGGAATAAGACAGAGTCCCTGACCTTCAGTTTAGTGAGGACAGAGTCAAGAAAGTAGGCAATTACAGTAATGCAGTAGGTTCTACAATAGACAAGTAGGAAGTACTGTAAGAGCACAGAAAAGGGGACCCGAAGGCAGCCTGAACTGCTTGAGGACAGGAGAGGAGGGAGGAGGCACCTGGAAAGGCTTGATTTAGCAGGTAGCACCTTAGCTTCCAAAGGATGAGTTAGAGTTAGTCAAGCCAAAAGGAGTGTCAGGGGAGCTGAGAAGAGGCGTTTCAGGCTTAGTGAAGGACGGGCCTACTCAGAGGCTGGAAGGCAGAATCAATTAGCATTGTCCAGTGTGGTTGGGTGTGGCTACATATTTCTTCACAGCATCTCAAAATATTCTGGACTGCATTTCTTTCTTTCATGAGAGCTTGGAAATATTAATACATGTAGGTTGATTAAAAAAAAAAAAAGAAGACGACTAAAGCAGCAAAGCCAGCAGAGAGCCAATGTGGCAATGTTGGAGCTGGGAAAAGCTGGAAAAGCTAAAGTCTGTACTTCAGTCACATTTGCCTTGTGGCCTCTGCACATAAACATCTTGGGATGAGAAAGGAAAGTATTTACTCTTTCCACAGTGTGTGCTCAAGCTGGACTATTACCATTCACGGATGTCAATTTTGCCTAAAGTGTGCCTTAGACTTCTCCAACCTCCACGTCCACACTGTTTTTCCATAGTACGTAACAAACACTTCTCATCCATCTTGAAATGCTTTTCTGTAGAGTCGGGTTAACATTTTTAAATATTTGTTTTCTATTAATGTATAAATAATTCTTGAATAGTTCTAGAATAATGTCTGAAAAGCTCTACATATGTAATAGAATAGAATGTACACAGAATATCTAAGAACATTCAATTGCTTTATGGATTCTTTTTTGTGGGCATAGATGGATGTACAGTACCAGTTCTACTACCTGGTTTTTAACGTTCTCAGATTATAGAACATTATTATTTAAAAGGTTTAATTTTTTAGTCTATCTACTGACTTTACAAATTGGGATATCTAGGCCCAGCTAGTCACAGAGCTGGGACTCGAATTCCAGTTTCCTGACTCCTAGTCCAGTGTTTGTGCAAACCTTGCTACCATCTAATCTCTGTAATTTGTATTTTTAATTCATGGCCCTTATCACATATGGAGTACAGAATTTCAAAGAAGAAAAAAAAAATCACAGCACAAGAAAATTCATAACATTAAAGACCTACCAAACATATTTTAATTTTGTTATGGTTCAGAAGGGCCCATACAAAACCTCAGGGATTTTTTTTTTTTTTTTACTAATTATCAATGTATTATAGGTGTGTGAATTACTAGATTAAAAACAAAATCAAATGAACAGAATGCCAGATAAGAGTGTGCTATTTCCCTATGTATATGATAGGAATAAGTCTCAAAGTTTCCTCAGACACCTGGTTAAAATATACTTCTTCATATGCTAAAACTATGGCCAGAGACCAACTTCTAATGCATCTTACAAGCAGGTGTATGTGACAAAAGGGATTATCAAGACAATGCGAGTCAACAATATTTATACCCGTTTCCTTCTCAAAGCCTTATTTGTATACAGGAACTGAAACATTTTAATAATAATAATAAGGATACTTTCAATTCAGAGTCATTAACAATGACCTGTGTATAAACTGAAAGGCATCTAAAAAGAGAGAATTAACTATTTATTATATAATTAACTTTGCTCAGAATCCAAGCTATAAAAGACACTATTCATTGGGTACAGAAGATTTTCTCTTGAACGGCCTCATGATAATCAAGAAGGACATTGTTGGTTCTACTTGAATTTCAAGTCAGGAATGTTCTTTACTGCTGAAGCAAGCATTTCTATTTCAGAAACACTTCACAGGCCTTCAGATGGTTAGCTAAATATACTTAGCATTCGAGGATGTGTGCATTTCCCAACAATTGCATTAGAGGATGCTTGCATATGCACACACTAAAATGCAACTCTATTTTAACAGAGTCATAAAACCTCTAAATACGATGCCTCTTTTTGCAGGATTAGGACAAATTATAACTGAGCTGATTTTTTTTTTCAAGCACATGCAGATGAAGAAGGAAAACTTAATTATAAATCTTTAAGAAAATTATCAAGCTATGATCCTATTTCTTCACATTTACATAACTGACTGACAAATACCATACAAATCTCTGTTATGTGGTATGACTAAATGATAGCTAGGTACATCCAAATGAGATACAACTTAAAAAATAAGACATGCATTTTGTCTATTTTGAATAATCATAAAACATCATGGGATATGGTCTAGAAATGCAACTGTCAACAAGCACTTGTTTTCTGATCTGAATTCCACAGTAGAATGTGACTACTTGAATAAATATTTCTCAGGAAATGATTAAAACAATTTGCTTTATTATTGCATTATTTTCCAGTAATAAGTGTAGCACACAAACAGCCAAGAGCACCAGCTTGGACTGAAACAGGATCTATGATTACCCTGAGGCTTGGACACCTTGTGCTTCCTGCCCTTACCTCTTACTCAGAGAGAGCCAATAAGATATGATGGGTTCCTTAAGATACACACTAATAAGATACGGTTGGGATGGCAGATTCGAACTATCAACTAAGAGGAGATTTTGGTCTTCAATCACTTGCTTTTTCAGCTATTTTACTGCATGGGTAATTGAATAATGGCAGTGATCAGGAAAAAAATAATGATGGATATTTCTTTCATTCTTTCTAACTCTAAAATCAGACAGGCAATTTAATGGTTTATGGTTATGAACTTCTTTCATTTGTCCTTTATTTTCTCAACCTTCTCTTCATGCTGGAATAAAATGAAATAGAACATTTTAAGAGAAGGTTTTTCAAAGGAGAAGTGTTTTGAAGTGTTTTTAATCGAGAGGGTGGAGGGGCAGGGAAGGCTATTCCAGGAACATGAGAAGAACAAGGAATGATGGGTATAAATAATTAATATAAACCCTCAAAAGGGAGTTATATGGGCAGCAAAAAGAATTAATGAAAGTAAGATTATCAGACAAAACATGTAAGAAACAATCAAAATGAAGACATTCTCTTCTGATTTTGATGGCCAAGGTCATAGTGAGAGAGAGAAAGAGAGGGAGACAGAAGCTATCTCATAGTAGAGGGAAGAGATCTTAGTAGCAGCATTTGAAAACATGACACACCATAAACAAATAGGGACAGATTATTGTTTTATGAAAATAAAATTTGGATTGGAAAAAATAAAAATTGATATAAAGGGAGATAATTTTTAATTTAGTCATTCTAATGTTTAAGAATAGTATACGTGCTAATTTTTATAATCTTATATATGTACAATATTATAATTCTATTTTTAAGTCAGAAAAGATTTAGGGGAATAATTACTAATGTCCTCTATCTGACTAGGTAGTAGCCTAGGGGGAAAAATTTTGCTTATATCTAATAGATATGGGTTATTTGCATCCTAATTTTAATCAAAGACACTAGCAAGATTGTTACTTGGGAATATAAAGACTGAAGTTATTTTGCTCTAAAAGGAAAATGACACCTTCACATCCCTTCATGGACATCTAGGGGAATTTACTAATGAAGATGTGGAATAAGGGTTAGAAGAAAAGTGGGAGAAAACTCATTCCCCATGTCTCTTTTTTGTTTTTGCCTTCTTTAATCATTACTTTTTAGCTCTTCCTGCTAAATTTTGAGAAATAGCCACAGGTAAACATTTCAGCACTTGTGCAAATTAGACTTATGAAGTGTACACAAATGTGCTAAATTGTAATAGTGTTTCCAAAAATGTTGAAATCAAGCAATATATCATCTAAAACAGTCAAATGAAAACTTGCATGGAGTTATTTTCTAGTGAATGTACTAATGTCTCAAATGCAATGGAAAGTGCTCATCTTCATAAAGCAGCTCAGAAGATGGAGGCTAAGATACATGCATGCTGGATAACAAAAGTCTGAACCACACACCAAACAAGATTCTAAACAGTGCAGTCTTTACGGTTTGATCCAACTCTAATTGAAACACTTTCCGACAATTATTGGGGCTGCACTGCAGTGTTTCTACTAAAATCAACCACATAATGACTGTAGAACAATGATCAAGTCTTCAAAAATAAGGCAGCCCACAAAATTGCAATAGAAATATTGGGCAAACCTACCTTTTATAAAGAAGAATAGCAATGACGATGCAGATGATAAACACAACTGCAAGGACAGGACCTACGACCCAGATCAAGCCTTCTTCCTCATCCGTGATTGGTTGTGGGTCCAGATCCATTGACACAACAGGGTCGGAGTAGGGGCTGGTTGCATACATCTTCTGAGGAAAAGCAGAGTCTGTTTTAGTTATAAAATAATGGCTTTCTAGAGCATATCTTTACCATTAGAAGAGGTAAAAATCCAGGACATAACAGATTTGACGGTAAGTGTATGAAGCAAGGTTAGCAAAGTAGAGAAGGGAGGGGAAAAAAAATAAAAGAAAGAGCTTTTATAAAATATTTCCTTATAAAGTGAAATATTTTATAATGAAATCATTTTGATGGCATCAATTAATTCATGGATACTCTTTCATTGAGATCTAATATGGCATATAAAATGATCTGATGAAGGACAAAGTACCAGTAATTAATGAGACACAGAATGTCTAACCAACATTTACATTGTGCCAGTGTGTTAGGTGCTACATGAAAATCAAGAGAAAAATTCAGAGTTCCAGTCCTCAAGTATTATCACCCAGTTAAGGAGACCACAGTAAATATTTATAAAGCAAAATAAGTCAACATTTAATTAAATGTTAAATTATACTGGTAGTTCTTAGTACTACTGTATACTAGGAAACAGAGGCCAAACAGTAGACACATAAAGTCTACAATTTCAAATGAGAATTCCAGTGTTTAAATTATAGATGCAAGATGCACAGAATTGATGATATAGCTTTTAAAACATAGAATTCTTAGAACTTAAAAACTTAGCAGTTCTTATTTAATTTTATTATAGTTACTTTATCAAAGGTTGGTATGATTGTTACCAATAGATAATTGACAATAATATACTTTTCAAAAATACAGTTACTTGGTGAAGGAATGGACTAAATGTCTATGAATTTTATTTCTGTAATATCCTATTTTGTTCTGCCCTATTTTAGGCTATCTTAGAAAAATATTCTCTTGACCCTCTCTCCTGCTTAAGGTCCTATTTTTTCTTGTACTTTCCAGCTCCAATAGAGACCAATCCATATCCACTGGCTGCCCTGCTTCTCCTGCCACTCGCTGCTCATCTCTTCTCACTCCTATGCCATCGTTGGTCTTATTCTTTCATTTGCCAAATCTAATTGTCGTTATTTACTCCTTACTTTTCTAGACATCTTTTCCAGATTTGCCACAGTTGATCAAGCCTTCTTTAAAACTCCTCTCTCTGGCTTTCCTAATTCTGTACTCATTTGGACCTTCCTAATTTTTCCAACTGCTCATACCCTGCTGAGTTAATTGCTTCCTACTCCATCTTATGAACCAGCATTCTCAAGTTCTATTCTATATTAGCTTCTCTTTTGCTGCCTTATCTGATGAGATCATTGCCAGCTTTAACTACTAGTCTCTATGCAGATTACTTCCTCATTAATATTCCTAAACTCAGAAACTCTACTATGTCCCAGATTTTCATTTCCAATTGTTTCTAGAAATTCCTACATACATGTACAAAGTAAGAACTGCGTACATTATTTCCGTTCTTCCCAGATACCCCTTCCCTTCCTCTTGGCTTCCAAAATTCTCTCATCCTCTCAGTATCTACAAATGGATACTGGCTTTACCTTACGGAAACAGGGATGGGATGGAAACATGGATTTTACTTGATCAATGACCCTCAGGTCCATCTGCTCTTTTTCCAGTCTCACACATATCATTTTTCTTCAGGACCTTCTCCATGCTCTCCTAACTATAAAAAGAGTTTCTTCCTTCCTCTAGTCTCTACTGCTGCTAAAGGTACTGTCCTTAACTGCAATTATAAAACCTTCAAGAGGGTGATTCTCAAATAAAACTTAGATATCTCAGCATGGTTCTCAAGGGAATCCACAATTTTGCTTTAATCTTTCTTACCACATATAACATATTCCATCACAGTGAAGTTCTTGCTGCTACTCTCTAAATGCTCTATTCTTTCTCCTTAATTCCCCTTCAAGTTCTACAACATTTAATTCTTGAAATCAAACAACTCTCCAAGCCCCTACTTTAAGACTGCCTGCATTAAAGTCATCTCTTATTAACTGGTGGTAATCAGTCATTCCAAAAGATAGTAAATTTCCAAATAGTAAGTTTATAAATTTTATTTAGTCCTTTATTTCTTTTTAATGACATTCACCAAACTCTATTTTGGTTTCATATTTTTGTATGCACTTTATTTTCTTTAATGAAACTATAAATTCCTAAATTAAGCATTTATATACTATTTGTGTTGATATGCTTAAAGCAGCTAAGACAGAACTTTGCACCGAGTGAGTTCTCAGCACATCTTTGCTGAATAAAATAAAATGCTTATCTTTTCAAATGGCTGAACTTACCAACACAGGAGTGTACTTGCTCATGTTTTCATGATCAGTAAATGTATTTAATATTTTTAACCTGCATCTTTTAAAAACTTAGTTCAGGTCATATTTTCCACATTTAAGTACAACAAGCTCCGCAGTCAAGCAGGAGAACATGTGAGTTCCTCTGAATGCTTATAGACTACTCTTCCTTCCCACTATCTTCACTATGCCCAGGAAGGAGACTGACTAGACTTTCAGATTCTCTAATGCATCAAAATAAGATTAAAATTCAGTATATATTTCCAACCTTCATAGAAGCAGCTAAAAAAAGAAAAAGAAAGGATATATATGGTATAAGGATTGATACAAAAGACTTGGCAAAGAGACTATATATCTAAGAAACATGATTCTTTATGTAATTGTTTCAGTTTATATTTTTCCCTTTCCATTTGTAGGTCATACCCAAATTGTTTGGGAGAGAGAAACAACCAAAACTCTCTGATTTGAAATTCTTTACCAAGAGCCTTTGAGATAATAATCTTGGTGAATCAAGATGGAAATCTAAGCAAAGGTTTTCCCAAAGCACATAGATTTCCAACCCAAATCAAGAAACAGAGACATGAAAATGAACAGAAAACATAAAATGATACCAGCCTCTGAGAAGGGAGAATTTGTTCAGTGTATGGGAGTAATAGAAGACATTAAATTTTAGATCATTCTAAACCAGTTCTCTGATACTCTTTTTTTTTTCCCCCTCATCACGGGATCTCCATATTCTTAATATGAGGCAATGGATTGGAGGATAGCTTGTGTCTTTGGGATGGAGGAAAAAGTGTTTTCTCTCTGCAAATTACCAGTTCACTCTTGGGGTGATTATACATCTCATTAACAATTAGTTGTAGAAATCAGAGGCTTACAAAAGGACTTCATCACTACAAGCATTATCCTGGCTGGATACAAGTCTCTTCTATAAAGTACATGCTGGCCTGAAAACATACATGAAACATAAAGGAAATGCTACTTACTTTGAAAGCAATGTCCAGAAAGATGATAAAGTAAAAGGACTATTCAGATAACATATTTGGGGAAAAAAATCTTAATTCTTAATGAAACAGTGAGATGACATACTAAAGGAAGGGACAGACTCTTCAACAGTGGTGCTACATTTAAACACTAGCGGAAACGTTTGGGAGACATTAGCAACCAGGGTGTGTAAGCGGCTCCGTCAGTCTGCATGATCAGATGAGATTTCTCTTTGCTGGATTCTCTGGTCTACCTCAATGCTCTGAATGTGCTTTTTGAAGTGTTCCTAGAGCTATTAAAAGAAAATTCCTCTCAAATATCTAAAAGTCACTTTTTGAAAAAAAAGAAAAAGACAATTTCTAACATTCCTTTCCCTTGATGATCTGCCTTAAAACCTTCAACTAGGAAGAGGAAGCATATCCTTACATTAAAATTCCAGGAGGACCATCACTTTGTTTTCAAATGACATTCTGAGCACGAAGGTAAACCAGGCAGAGTGGCTGCCTTTGTATTTGATTTTCCGTGGGGGAATTCCTTCAGTTCCTTGAAGAGAGGCCCCACTGTATATGCTAAACCCTGATGTGGAGAAACCTTTGATAAATCCGTGGGCTTCCTAAATACAGGAAGTGAGAGGCTCAACTGAGTCGCCACACCTGCCAGATTTAGGTCCCGATTAGAAAGATGCAGTTTAGAATATGTAAATTATATGTTGATATGAACTGCCTCTTCAAAATCCACATTCCCTTTCTATCTACACTTTCTCTCCCTTTTTTTTTTTTAAACATTCAAAGCAACTGAAGCATAAAATGACATACGAGTAAGATGAATTACATGAAAAAGATGGCTCATTATTTAGAGTACCTTAGGAATTCTCCCTTTCATTGAATTATTTTCCAACTTTCTTGGCTTTTCACTGATAAAGTCACTTGCAAAATGCTATAATTAAAGAAGCTGCTGTGTTTACCTCTTCCTAGACAGACCTTCCCCGTGAATCTGGGTGGAGGTACTGTGGTCTCACTGGCAGTTGGCAGTTACAGCAGAATGAATACAATACCACTCCCCCAGTTCAATATTTTCAAATACCTGGAAATATGCTGCGTTGAATGACTGAATTTATTAGTTCCCATTGTAATGATGTGTGCTGATGTCTATCAGATATTAGGCAAGAGAAAGATAGCTTTTTTTTTTTTTTTTTTTTGAGAACAGTTACTCTAAAAGGATGAGGAAAGGAGGTAGTGAACAGTGATGGCTCTAACACCAGGCCATTTGTGTTACACTGAAAGGTCTCAAGAAACATGTTCTACCAATCTGGCACTTCATAAACTAGAGGATCACCCAAGTTCTCTGACATCAGAAACACAGTCTTGTTTGTAATGCAATCTCAAGCAGTATATTCAGCAGTGTTCAAAGAGTAGGCAGCTTGTTATTACATTTAAGTTAATAACAGCTCATTAGAAATAATTAGGATGGATATATCTAAAAATCCTCAAATAACCATATTCCAGTGAAAATGTGTAAGCATACTCTAGGAAACAGATGCCATCATAATTAACTTACAGACTCTGCATGTTCCATTACTGCTAACACAAAGAAGACATATTCTTGACCACTTTGGAGTTGCTTGTTTGTAAATCCACCATAATGCTTGTCATCTCCCAGGGTGAACTCAGTGGGAAGGACATCAAAGTGAGCGGCAATATATGGCTTTAATTCAACTTCTCTCCCATAACGGATGCTTCTGCGTTTCCTGGATATCTCCTTAAGCAGCTTAAGGAAAAAGGGGGGAAACAGAAAAAGAACTGTAAACAACCATGAACGAACTTATTGATGGTTTAATGAGAAAAATTAATTCAGAACTAGGAACAACCCAAATACAATTTGTCCACATTTCATGTAGCATGTCAGTATCACTAAATCTCAGTGCTCTCAATCTTCCAAATACTTGTCTTCCTGTTAAGGTAAGATACTGGACTGCTATTGTAAGGCCCAGGCTATAAACACAGGGCAATTAAATTCTTTACTGGTAGTTCATTTCATTTCCTACACTAATAAAATCCTCTCCAAGGGCAATAGTACATGATAACTTGTTGAAAGAAAAAGAAGTCAGCTTAATTCATAAAAGCCTTGCCTTGCATGTGAGTAAACAAGTAGTAACCTCAGATAAAGCCATCTAAATCTTTAAATATGACCAAATTTTAGGAGAGGTTAGTACCATTTTAGTTTGTTTTCAGTAATGAGATAATTCATATGATGCAAATTTCATCAAATCAGCACAAACAGAATCCAGTGAATAATTTCGATTATATATATTAAATAGACATTGTTAATCATTTAACGATTTATGGCTTGACTTGGCTCCTTGGTTAACCAACTGGGGTGCAATTCTTCGCATTTCGTCGTGGAGCTAACTTTTTCTAGAATCTAGCTCTCTGGGGAGTTTGACTACCTTGCCAGATGATATAGGCAGTGTGGATAAAAATTAATGTTAATGTTACCCTAAGGAAAACAAACGTGTGCATGTACATACAGATCCTTCGTGTACTTCAAAAAAACTCAGCAGAATTTATTTATGGATAATCTGTTATTTTGTATTGATTCTTTTATTAGGAGAACATAATATTAATGGCATATTATAAACATTGATTTCAAAATAATGTCAAAGTTACCTTTGCCTTCTCCCATTAAATGTTGGTATTCACAGAGTTTAACAGGCAAAGGTCTATATCTGTCTGGGATACCTTTTGATGTAAGCAGCAATTTTTAACAGTTTGCTGGAAATAATTTGATTTTATCTGTTTTAATATCAGTGTAGAAAGGACTACATATCTGAGGACACACTGGAAAAGGGAATGAAATGAACTCTGCCTTCACCTTGATAAACAAAATTAAGGTACTTATGGAAACAGTGCAGCACAACTATTTACTACCCTCATTTTTGTAAATAGAAATGATAGTAAAAACCAAAGTAGTGATCTCAACTTAGTAGAATACGACCCTGGCATAATCAAGGCCAGGCTTCTGTGATCATAATGGCTGTAGACTATATAAATGATAAACACTGAATCCTTCTGTTAGGAATCTAATATTATACCACAGTCTCTTCTATACTGAGTCATAAATGTGCTCAGCTGGTTCGAAATTATACCCTAAAAATGTAAAAAAATAGTTTTTTAGTTATATAATTTATACCCATGTTATTATTAAATAATATTTAATTTATAATGTTCTAAAATTTTCTGTGAAATTTGAATTTCTTGATGCAATTAAAATTACATGAAATGTAAGCTGTTTTATGAAAACCACAGTAGACTGGGCATCACTTGTGGAGCAAATTTGGACCATCCGATGATAAATTCAATTATACTGATCAATTATGCACTAAATGGTCAGTAAAAAAGCAAGGCAAGAAACTTAGTACTATCTTTCAATCCTGTTGTCAAATTTAGGTTTACTTATAATAATGATGATGATAATGATAATAATAATAACACTTGCCATTTATTAAGCACTTACTAGGTACCAGAGGCTGTTCTAGGGGGCCTAAACATGCATTAGCTAATTTACTCCTCATGATAACCCGGTAAGAGAGGTTGATAATTACCCCCATTTTATAAATGAGGAAACTGAGGCACAATAGAAAGTCACAATGTATTAGACTCAATTAGTGAAACAAAATGAAATGACATGTAAGATTTTTTCATCTGTATTTTACTTAATGATTGCTCAATATCAAAGAAACAAACATGATGTTTAAGCTCTGATAACCTAAATTGTTTTACTCAGTCTGTATTTAGACACAATTTTTGTGCATTCACTATTATTAACACAGATGAATGTGTTATTTCCTTTTCCTGGATTTTTTTTTAACATGCTAACTTAAAAAAATCCTGTTGCTAGATATTCAAGGCAATATTATACTTGAAAAGTCATTCCACACGTTATTGCTGATGTGCAATAAATGATAGCTGCCCATTATTTTGAGAAGGAGAAATGCTCTGCGGATGAGGTGAACAGCTTTTTGAGGTTGGTTAATCAAAAACATTCAACATCAGTTGTTTATGTGACTGTGTCCCCTCTTCTACTTCACTGATCAAACACCATCTTGATTTTATTCATATTTCAAGTATAGGCAACAGTCAGAATTCATCCATATCACTGTCATTCCAAGGAGAATCTTTTGCTAGGGTTTCTTTAGAAGACTTGGAGGAAGTACTTCAGAATAAAATATTTGAGTTTTTTGGGGCTCCTTAGATCCAACGCAGTCATTCATTAAGGTCAAACCTGGAACATCACTCTGCCCCTTTAGATTGTTCTAATCTCTGTAGGATGCTTCCTGTGTTATATTTTAAATGGTTCAAGGGAGCTCCGATGACACCTAAGTTAGCCAGTATGTTGAGGTTATAACCACAAATGACTACGTTATTTTATGGCAAGTCTTTGAAGTATAATGCAATGAAAAGCTTATGATATACTACACGACCTGCTCTGAATTAAATATAACTAACATTTTGGGAGTCATTCTGCCCAAAATTCATTTTGACTATTAATATCTGCTCTGCCCAGTCTGACCTTGACAACAGGAGTTCTAGTTTATGAATTTATCATGCGGAGAGCATCCCCGGACAAAGGATAAATGAGCTCAGAAGATAATTTTGAGAGTAACTCTGTTTAGAAACCTTCTTTCAATTTTTTATGGGCCTAGATATGAGGCATACATGTGGAAATCCCCTTAGGCTACCATTCTATTCAATGACATGGTTCCAACCATATGAATTATAGGCCTTTCTGAAAAATTACTTGGTCAAATACATTTAAGAGAGGAACACTGCTTCGTCAAACCTGGCAGTACCAAGCTATAGATAAAATTACTACAATACTTCTATTATCCATAGTAGAAAAAAATCTGTCTATAGGGATCAGAAACTGGATGAGTAAGCATAAAGCACAGCCGTAGCCTACTTTCATTTGTTCCCCTCCACAATAGTTACAAGACGTATTGCAGGTAATTCCAGAAGATATATCAAGGGCTTTAGTTCTTTATCAGAAATAATTTTCATTTTCCAGTCAATGCATATCTTATTTCTTCCACCATTAATTCTACAATGTGGTCTCAATTATATCAGTAAGAAAAGTGGGAAACAGCCCATCCTGACCCAAAAATTCTGAATTAATAAAATGTTCTTTATCAAACTATTATACAGATTAATGCACCACAACTTGGATGATTAAAATGACCCTTTGTTATGGGAATCAGCAGTACAGACCCATAGAATTTAATTGCAAGAAAGTTCAAAGTCACATAGCCCTATACTTTAATCCATTAGTGTTGCTGTGCATTTGGAGGTTAAAACCTGGCTGTAAAAGAGAATCACTTCCTATTACTTACTATCGAATGGCCTTACTTCTAAGGAAAGGTTATTATTTAAAAGTAGTTGAAGTCATGTTGGCTTACATCTCAATGACTTGAAAATAATTTTTTTAATCGGTAGAATGATACATATATTCTATAAGTTGGCTTTGCATTTTATATTCAATCTCAACTAAAATGGGATAGTGACAATTCTGTAATTCAGCTGAGAATGGATTAAAATAGCAAGAATATCTCAGGATTAACTGATTAATCAGTTGCAAGTAAAATCATGCCTTCCTTCAAAATGCTTACAAAAGATGAGCTGATCATTTTGCATCTTCATATGAAGGATTACTACTTCTCCACTATCACAGAATAATGATTTTGTTCCTTTATCAACAGATAAAATTAAATTGATAATATACCTAAATTACTTGACAGCATTATTGAAATGATGTCTCATCATACACCCCTCTAATGGTCATCTCATTACTAAATAGTGACACAACAGCATAGGGCTAACCTTGAACTCATCTCCTCCTCTGAACTTGATCGAATTTAATTCACATAAATGAAGTAAGTGAAAATTAATCCCAATTCTAGAGATGACTTAAGTCTGCCAAAAGAAGCTAACATCCTTTTTTTTTTTTGGTCAGAGCACAATCTCCTTTGTGCAGACATATATGAAATAAATATCACCTTTCTGACTTTTCTGTAATGCAGTTAGGAAACTTATTCTTTTCACTGATTCATTTGTACTAATTTGAGGTAGAGAAATACCTAGAAATAATAGGTTGTAATATGAGATGTGGTCTACGTTGTAAATAAACCCAATAAATTAAAATCTCATATTTCCCCAAATGAGGGCCTGGTTGTTTGCCTTATGAACTGATTCAAACCAGCATCATGTTAAAATAACAAAGTCTCTTCTGTATTTTAAAATGTGAATTACAGCCATTATCTTGCTTTGGCCCTATGGGGATCTAGTTTAACACTCCTGGATCATAGTTTTCTTATCTAAACAGAAACATGTAATAATTAGGTCTCATTCTTCATATTACGTATTAACTTTCAAAAAAAAAAGTTCTTTTTACAAAGAGTATCAATTAAAATGCATCTAATATTATAAGATTTTAAAAATTAAAATCATACTACTTGGTATTTGCTGGTTTTTGATCTGTATTTCTTGCTTTGCCCAAAATTTTTTGGTTTGGTTTGGTTTCCTCTGCAGTTAAATGCACTTTTGATTCTGAAAACCTACAGAATATAGAATAAGGCAAACATTTGCTAATCAACAGAATTCTTTGAGAAACTGGTGAAGATCACATAGTAGGTCAAACGAACTCTACTGCAAATTGCAATGTGGTGTTTGTAACTGCCTTAGCAACCGTTGTACTAATGAAGCAGACCTTGGAATTTACATCAATGGTGGTTAAGTCTTTGCTGACAATTCACTTCACCTTCCACACATCTGCATCATGTTTTGCAAGGGGCAAGGGGAAAAATATTAAGGCAAGCAAAGATCAGACAGGTTGTAAGCTTTATTGCAGCTTAATGTTTTTTTAATTAAAGCAAAAGGATCTTTGTTGGGATCTCTGGAAGTTAGCATGCCCATAGCACTGAACCATCTAACCAGCCAGCTGTGAAGAACCCAGTACCTGGATTAGATGCTGAAAAGCCTCCACAGGGAGAAGGATGTTTAATAAGTTAAATAACTAATGAAAGACACAACCAACAAAGACATAGTTACCTCATCTAATTCCATTTCATCTGGACTCTCCCATGGCTTGATAAATTTCCCACGAGATTTCTTCAAAGGCACAATTATTATGTAGTAACCTCTGTACAGAAATGAATAGACAAAAAATAAGGTTAGCTCCGAGGGGAAAGTGGATGTACCCTTAAATCTTCCACAGGCCAGTGACTGAGAATGAAGGCAAATTACGGATATGAAGTGACTTGTCCATTTCTTACCTCAATGACAAATAACCACCTGTTTGTTCAATTTTAAAAACAACACGGGCAGACATTTATGTGTGACTTCAATGATCTTGTATGGTAATATCACCATGGTTGACTGCTCTTTATTAGGTATCATAAACAGAGCAGGCATAGTTTGTTACGGCCCTGGTGCTGGACACATACAAGGCTGGGATATTGAAATCTACCACCACAAGCTGCTGAACCGAATATTTTCTATGACATTAATTTATAAGAGGACTTTTTAAAAAGGGGTGTATATAATAAAAATTACTCCTAGCTCACATAAATACCTATTATTATGTTGTTTATACAAATCGAAAATACTTTTTATTTGGATAAAAAGTTAAAAGCATAAAAATTACATAGAATCTCACAACAATTACATAGAGTAAGACATAAAAACTCCTTTTTCTACCCATCAAATTAAAAACCTCAAGTACTGCAGAAATTTGGAGAAGATCACTACCTAAGGGGCCTTCAAAATAGATCTCAATATAATGATATCTATACGAAGAGACAAAAGTAACTGAGTCCTAACACTGAGAATGGTCAAATAAAATTTATGTATAAAGGCACCTGTCCAAAACTGGATATGGGCTATTTGTAAAGTTGCTTGGTAACTTCGTATAGTGTCTACCCTGCTTTTATATTTCTGTTTAGGGACTCTGCTTATACTAGTCTTTGATAGTAACTATATAAGGACTTTGAACATACTGTATAATAATCACTTCATAAACACATTAATGGTTTCTACTTCTTAGGTATTATATTAAATGCATAATCTGGTTTTGTCCTGCTATATGGCAATCCTTTAAGGACAGCCTAGGTGTAGGCTACAAAACTATAAAAACAGATCACAGACAGATCTGGAGAGATTAAATAATTGCCCAAGTTAATAGATAATAGATGGCAAAAGGACTCAAACTGACATTTATCTTAACCTTGGCAATGGTCTCTTTTTTCATTTATTCTATGTATCATAAAGCAAGGACTCCATACATTTTCTGAAGACTTATTGTGAGAATGAGAGCACACAGACACACACACAAACATACCCACACACCTTTAAAAGAGAACGCTACCGCATGGCCATGACAAAGGGATGAGAGAAAAATGCTACTAATCCTTTATCACATTGCATCTAAGAGACCAATAGCATGCAAAGGAAGGCCTCTTTCTACTCATCTCAAAACAAAACCTGTAATAAACTCAGCAATTCCTCTGTGATAAAGAGCTCTTGTTTCCACAAAGTCTAGAGCTCAGCTGCCCAGGACAGTAGCCACCAGCCTCTTGGAGCCATGGAGCACTTGAAATGTGGCTAGGCTGAACTGAGATGTGCTATAAATGTCAAAGACACACTGAATTTCAAAGATTCTGTATGACACACACACAAAAAGAATGTAAAAGTATCTCAGTAATAATTTTAAAATAGTGATCACATGTTGAAATAATATTCTGGACATACCAGGTAAAATGTATCTAGAATATTTAAGTTATTAACATTAATTTCACCTGTTTCTTTCTACTTTTTCACTGTAGCTACCAGACAATTTAAAATTTCTCATGAGGCTTTCATTATATGTGTTGGACCATGCTGCTCCAGTGTATTCTGGTACAGAAAGTGGCACCTGGCCCAGAATTTGGGCTCTGCTACCAATGTACTGTGTGATCTTGGACTGACCATTCTACATTCCAGAATCTCAGTTATATATTCTTAAATATGAGAGTAAAAAATATCAGGCTGGTATTTGGGGGAAAAAAAAAATGAACCCAAAGTGCTCATGATAGTGTGTGTGGCACGTAGCACCACAGGTGACAGCTGCGGCTGGCCAGGACTGACTGTCATGGTGGGAGACATGCATCTGAAATTCTGTAAGATGCAGGTTAAGAACTTGTCAAAGTTTTTTTTCTTGCTAATCGAGAATTCAAGTCAAACCAGACAATCATACCAGAATCCTTTTTCCATGGTGCTCTGAGCAACTAATCAACAGATGCGCAGGATTACATCACCTAGCCATTCATTTTCTTTACTACAAATAATCATGATGATCAAGGAGGGTAAGGAGAAGGAAGAGTCAGTGTGTGTGTGAGAGAGACCAATATCTTTTATTTTATGATCCAGAGTAAGCTTCCTCCTCCTTCTGTCCTCCCACCACCTGAAGGATTTGCCAAACAAGTCCATCATGTTAAATGAGCATGGAAGAGAATGACAGACGCTGCAACTGAGCGTACAAAATAACACTGCAGATGTGCTTGATAAACACACTTGTCAAGGAACTTCTTGCTTTTCGCTACCAACTGCACAAAGTCAGGAGAGCTCTACGCTAAAGCAATGAGACTGCATATTACCGGAGAGCTCCCTTTGTCCTCTTTCAGCATCTTGTAAATCAAGGTTAAGCTGATGAGTTTTATTAATTTTTCTTCTGCCTTCATATTTGACTTGCCATTCTCGTACATGAAAAAAGAATCCATTCTTTCTTCCGCAGCACTCCCCCACCATTCATATGCCTGGTGGTGGGGATAAGAATTGAACAGGCTCCCCACAGCAGTTAATTAACAGTGTGGCCAAACATCCATAACCTTTTCTCTCCACTGATCTCGAAAGTATTCATCTAGGGCAGTCAAAGTGAAGCTTGCTTCAAAGCAGCTCTCACACATTGAAAGAAATGAGGCAGTGGCAATTTGGAACTCCGTATTATAGGGAGCTTTGTCTAGGTCCAAATCCCACATTTCAACTGTGTTCTCTGCAACTGCAGCTTTGCGAACATCCAGGTTTACCTGCCTTACCTGCAACCTGGCTTCTCTGAGGATACCGTTCCCTTGCAGCCTTCTCAAGTAGCTGCTGATTCCTCCTTCCTCCCCTGCCCGTGAACCTTAGAGTCAGGGTTTGGGGGTTCTTTCCTGGCTTCCTGCAGGCATTTTCCTTCCATCCTCTTGTTAACAATGAAACACACCCCTCCTTTTTTTGAATTTCATGCAAACTAGCTATCTTATGCTCTTCTCTGGCTGATTTTTGTTATCTACCACCTCACCCGCATCTCCTTTCTCTTAGAAGATTCTTCTAAGGGGTTCACGGGCTTCCTTTCTTCCCAAACTCTGCCCTCAGCCTGGGTAGTGGCCACCTTCACAGGGCTGGCCCGTGCACCACCCAAGGCTCTCAGATCCTTCAACTCTGCCTTTCCAAAGCCCAGCTCCTCCATTCTACCTTGGCTGAAATCCATGCTTGCCGTTCTCTGTGCCTGAATCCACGGAGCTCAATATGGCCTGAGGAACAAAGTACAGGGTGGAATAATGCCATAAATTCAGAATCAGCAAACTGAATTAGGCTTCCACACCACCTGGCAATCTTACCACTACCTAGTTACCCAGTAACTTCTCTAGTTGCCTAATCTTTTCATTATCCACAATAATTTTTTCAAATTTTTGCCTCTATCCTGTAAACCTTGGACATCCACATCTCCCCACTAGAAGATAGTCTTACCTCTTCCATACAGAGAAAATGTAAACATTCAGACCAGAATTCCCTCTCTGGGAATCATCTGACTACCAAAGTACATGCTTATGTATATCTGTAAACAAACCATAAACTTTCCTTTTAGATATTGGCCCTACTTCTTAAGGCCAACAACTATTTCTTGAATTATTTTTCATCCTCTCACTTTCTTTGGAAGTTTACCATACATCATGCCCCTTTTCTCTCCTATATCTCATCTTCTCTCTCCCTGCTGGATCCTATCCATTAGCTTTCCACCATGCAATAAATATCTGCCATTTAATAAACAAAACAAACCACTTCCCACCCCAGTCACCTCTTTCTCTTATCCCTTACTGCCAAATCCTGCAAAGAGCTGGGTGTTCCTGCTGTTTTCCCCTTCCACTCACTTCCCTGCCCACCATGCTATGTCTCCTGCGTCCTCACCCACCTCACTGCCACTGCCAGAATACTCAGTGACCTCCTTGGTGTCACATCAAAAGAAGAGCTTTTGATCCTCTTCTTTCTTTCTTGCCCTCCTGGCAGAATCTTAACATGCTGGTAAGACCCTCCATGGAACATTCTCAACTCTCTCTCTGTGTTGTAACTCTCCTGTTATGTCTACTTGTATCTCTTACCACACTGACATTCTTTCTTCAGCAGAATTTATTCTCTGCTACCTACTATCATGGTGAAGTTCCTCAAGGCTCTAGCCAAGAACTTCTATTCACACCTGATTTTCATCCTAGGAGATCTCATTCCAGCCCAGGGCATCAGTTCTTAGCTATATGCAAATGATTTACAGATTCTTTTTTTTTTTTTTTTTTTTTTTGAGACAGAGTCTCACTCCCTTGCCTGGGGCGAGTGCCGTGGCATCAGCCTAGCTCACAGCAACCTCAAACTCCTGGGCTCAAGCAATCCTACTGTCTCAGCCTCCCGAGTAGCTGGGACTACAGGCATGTGCCACCATGCCCGGCTAATTTTTTCTATATATATTTTTAGCTGTCC